>SNQJ01S0013541.1:187748-207910 GCA_010110895.2 Picea sitchensis
TAGGGTATCCATTGTATCCGATGGTTGGAAAAATGTTAGAAACCAACATTTGATCAATATTCTTGGTGTTTCTTGCAGCACATGACGACTCCTCAATCATTGCATCTTCTCAAAACATTGCAGAGCTCCTATTGAAAACCAGTAATGATGTTGGTCCTTCTAATGTGATTCAAGCAATCATTGATAATGCAACAAACTATAAGGGAGTAGGTGAAATCATTGAGTGAGCTCATCCACACATCTTTTGGTCTGGGTGTTTGGTGCACACCTTGAACCTTTTGATGCATGATATTGTCAAGCATAAAGAATGTGGATGGATTAATGACTTGTACAAAAGAGGGAAGAAACTCATCAAATTTGTCACATCTCATTAAAGGGTCAATTACTTTTATGGCACTCACTCTAGGTTGCAACTACTTAAGATTGCAAAAACTAGATTTGCTAGCTATTACCTCACCTTTAGGTGCCTATTGAAGGTGAGACAAGCTTTGGGTGTTATGGTGATGAGTGATGCATGGGATGTATTGAGCAGTGATAGAGATGGTGCTAATGCAGTGAATGAGATTGTTCTTGACAATCATTTTTGGACACAACTTCATTATGTTTTGCAATTCACCAAGCCGATTTATTACATGATCAAGTTTGCATATTCAGATTGACCAATCATTGGGGAGGTGTATGAGAATATGGATAACATGCTTGGACAGATTAAAGATATTGTTCAGCCTAGAGATGTCAAATTGTATAATCATATTTGTGTAGAGGTGGAAGAACGATGGTAAATGCTAAATATTCAACTACATGCCTTAACATATGTGCTTACACCTAAATACTATCATGTATGGCTTTCATCACCAACACTTGGTGGTGGGTCCAAGAAAAGACCACACCAAGATCCAGAGGTTCAAGCTGGTTATGTGAAAGCAGTAGAAAAATTGGTTCCGAATGAGGAGTGTGACAAAATAAGAAAACAATTGAGCTACTACATCCTTAGCAATGGTGCCTTTGGGACCAATCATGAAATTAGAGATCGAGGGAGTCTAACTTCTCTCGAGTGGTGGAACATGCATGGCGGTGCTACCCCACAACTACAACATTTGGCAACACGGGTGCTTTCACAGGTGGTAAAGACTTCTTCTACATAGAGGTGTTGGAGTACCTACAGTTTCATCCATAGCGTCAAAAGAAACATGTTGAATGTAAATTGGTCAGGGAGCTTGGTTTATGTTCATTATAACTTGCGATTGTTGTCCCATTACTGTAGAGGAAAAGATGGATAAAAACTTGAAGAGTTGGGACAACAATCCAGAGGAGGATAACTTGGAGGATGGAGTATTTTTTTTTAGAGCAATTGGAGAATGCTCTTATGGATGATGATGATCATGTGGAGATGCCACCCCCATCCACTGTTATGGTTCCCATGTCCAGGACTCTAGCTACAGGAGTAGGGGCTTCATCTTTAGTTTTGGCTACTTACATCTGCTTCTACACAGTTTGATCCTTCTTCGGCTCCACTACCACCATGTGGAGGCCCACGCAACAGTCATGGTGTTGGAAGGAGGGATTAGTTGTTTCTCATTTTTCACTACTTTATATGTCATAGATGATAGATTTATAATCTTTAGCAACTAGATCAATTTATTGTTTTGGACCTTTCGATCTTCATACTTCGGTGTGCACACTGCAGATGGCCTATTTTGTAAACATAACTATTTGGTCATGTTATTGTTGATAGTTGGTGGATATCCTATTTCATTCCATAAGTTAATGGTCTACTTTGTATTATATGGATTAAATATTTGTATGTTTGTTTGTAAGTTCCTAGTTGCTAGAATCTAGATGGGTGATGCTCGAATGATTAATTATTGATGTAGTATGTACTATGGATGCCATTTGTATCTTTATTAATGTACAAATATGCATGTTTTCATATATTCTGTAGCTAATTTGGCATTTTGCACGTTTTCTTAAATATAAATACAATATATATATATATATATATATATACCGAGATGCTCCGCTCCCAAAGATTTTTGAAATAATTACGCTCCCGGGACGCTCCGTTCCTGAGGACTTTTGGAAAATCACACTCCCGAGACGCTTCGCTCCCGAGGATTTTTGGAAAATGACGCTTCCGACGCTCCGACTCCCTAAATCGCTCCCGGGACGCTCCGCTCCCAAAGATTTTTGGAGAATTAAAGTACTTTCAAAAGTAAATGACTTGAAAGAACAAAGCACTTGAAATAAAAGCTTGCAATGAAATGAAATAGACAAGTAAGCAAGTAAATTGTTATGCCTCCATGGGCTTAAGCAAACATCGTGTGATTACTTCTAAGATCTAGAGATTTAAACCATTAAGCATGAAAACATAGAAGCAATAACCATATAATATTTACCTAGCCTTGCGATATAGGATGGTTGGCTGGGCCAAACTCTTTTCTAGGTGTATGCAAACAAAGAATGAATGAAATAATTTGAAATAAAATCTAAACTATGCAACCACAACAAGTGCACAAGGTGGAGGACAAAGCTTTCCGGTTTTGTGCACAAGTGGGTGATGAAATAAAGAACTTGAAAGTAAAAACTTGGAAAGAAATCNAAAGAATGAATGAAATAATTTGAAATAAAATCTAAACTATGCAACCACAACAAGTGCACAAGGTGGAGGACAAAGCTTTCCGGTTTTGTGCACAAGTGGGTGATGAAATAAAGAACTTGAAAGTAAAAACTTGGAAAGAAATCATAGCCACACAACCTTGTCCTAATGACAAGTGGGGCAAACAATAAAATAACAATTGCTGAAAATTAAATTTAAATTCCTAGCCTTATGTTTTAGGATGGTTGGCTTTGCCAAACTCTTTCCTAGGTGTAGGCAAATAAGCAAAGAAAAACACAGAAATTTTAAATGCTTTTAGAAATGCAAGCCCTTGGGACTCCCCTGGGCTTGCTTACAATGAAGAATAGAAGAGGAAGAAGTGTGTACTTGTTACACAAACTTAGGAGGTTGATCTCTTGCTTGTAGATGCCCCAAATGGGCTGTAGATCCCTCTTTTTGGTGAAAACCTGCAGAAAATCAGCAAGCTAATGCTTGTTGGAAATGCTACAAAAAACACCAAATATCTTCAAAAAATTTCTGTTAGTGAAAACCATAAATTTTTAACCTTTAGGATAGCATATAATATGTTGAAAGAGAGCTATTCAAGAGCAGAAAATGTGCCCAAAGTGTTTGAGGAAATAGAAAGATAAGAACATAATTTTTTAAGAGGAATATAAGTGGGTGAAGGGGTAATTTCCAGATCTAAAATTATTCCTTCTCAACCCTTAGTAACCTGCAAAGAGACTAAGCTACAAGACAAGCAAGGGGGTGAGTAGATCCAATAATGTTAACAAAATACTTTGCTAAAACTAGGAAACTACTTCACATAAGATCTATGACAATACTACAATAGATCTATAGAAGCAAAATACTTTGCTTGGACACCCTACACTAAATCTATAAGCAAGACTCAAACAAAACCACAAAACAAATTACCTCCAATGTAGATCGAAAGCACAAGAAGACTCCCAATGCCAATGTTTCCCCCAAAGATTTCTTTATTAGAAGCAAGCTTGAGCAAATACTCGCCACAAGCTTGAGAAAATAATGAGAGAGCAAGAAAGAATGAGAGAGAAAAGTGGGAGAAAATGGAGAGGAGAGGAGAAATGTGGGTAGAGTAACCTTGCATTGAGAATAGATGTGTAATGAGGGGAGGTGGCTTTTATTTATACTTGGGAAGCAAGAGCTACCCCTCTTAGATGCTCTCCAAGTGTCAATCCTTATGCAATATTGAGAATCTCAAGGAGGGGGGCACACTTCCTAGGGTTTTAGCATCTTAGGGTTTTCGTAGTGAGTGGGAAATGCGTTGGCAAGCAATGAAAAGTCAATGGATGGGGTGGAGGTACTAGGAAGGCGCACTTCGGGAGAGAAGAGACCCCACCACTTAATTTTTTTGATTTTCTAAAGGTTTCTCTAGAAGGGGGGTGCACTTCCTTAGGGGAGTAAGTGGTATGATGTAAGTGCTAAGTGAGGGGGTGTAAAAAGGTTAGGAAAGGGGTTTGGGTAGGTTAGGAATAGTTTTAGAACTTTCTCCCACTCTTTCTCCATCCAACTTGCTCATATTACAAAAAATTGACAATTTTGACTTTGTCAATTCCAACAATTAAATTGTTGTCTTAGACTGACTTAGACTCCTCATGGATAAACACCTAGCAAAACTTGTCCAATTGAGTTGAAACTTGGTCCAAGGGTGTAGGGGGTCTCATTCCATTTCTTTTGAGCACAAATACCCCCATCAAAATCTCAAGGACCTAGTTTTTACATTTTTTTATCAAAAATTAATTAAAATTACCATTAACTAGGTAATTTTAAAAATTAAAAAACAAATACTTTAGACTTGACGGAATTCCGCAAGACTCTAGGAGATGTCTAGCATGGTCATTTACAATATTCCTAGACACTAGCTACCATAGGGCTCAACCATTAGAGCACCTTTCACCACTTTGGAGGATTATTGTGGGAGTGAAAAACTCAAGGGAAATTAATAACGCTGGTTAGGCCAAATTAATAACCTAAGGAAAAAAAACACTCGATGAAAGGGACTCCTCTAATGATGAAGTCCTAAGCAACTAACCTAAACTATGATTCATGCAGACCCATTACATTATTATCCTATGCAGGGGAGCGGGAATTCCGATTACAAAAACACGTGTTGAGACCAAAAATGCCTAGTAGAACCAACAAGTCTTCAACTTGTTTGCACCATCAAGTGCATATCTTCATGGTACATGGAGTTGACCCCCCAGTTGAAATAGGTGGTCAACAAACCTCAAGGGATCAAAGTAGCAAGTAATATAGCCAAGCCTATCGTCCCCTCTCTTGGTTACCTAAGTCAGAGTCTATGTTTGTGAAATTGAGGAATAGAAAGACGTTTCGTGTACCTGCTTGGAACAAGAACAATTTAAAGCATGTATATGATATTTCCAAGTACCAATATGCAAATAATACGTCAAGACAGTAGACAATAAGATTTTATCAATGCTGGTACAAAATTGCAGTGATATAACAGTTAACAACAACAATTAAATATTTGTAACAACAGCTAGAAAGTTAGATCAAAATTGCATGAGAAGGCAGTGGAAACTTAGCATATATCCAATAGATCAATTCCCAATTATTCCAAGCAATTTCTGAGTATGTTAAGCTAGGGTTATACTAGTGTATACAACAAAATGAAGCAAATTAGATGGCTGTAGCAAAGATTTGCAACAGCAGCAATAAAATTAGTGAGGTAGACTAATTTAGAGTTAGTAAAATTAGTAGAAAGTCTTAGAGAATAAGAGTTGATGATTGTTTGATCAGTTCCTTTCACAATAGAGATGGTAGTTTAGTGCCTTTTGGGCTATGGAGTCTTTTATAACAGCAATACAAAGACAATTGGAGATGACGATAGCAATGTCTAAGAGGGATCTTGAGGTCTAAGGTGCTAGCACTTTAGGGCCTTAGATCTCAAACCAAGAAATTGCTAGACTGCAAGCACTTTTGGGCTCTAGCAAATTCTCCTCCTTCCTTAGATTCTTTAACATTGTCAACAAGATTCTAGAATCAAACTCCTAAAGTGCTAGCACTTTAGGGCTTTAGCACTTTATATATATGAGACCTTGCAACATAATTTGTCCACTTTAATTGTCAACTTAAAAAATAAAAGAGTGTCGACCTCTTAAATTATCCTTCAATTTTCAAAAAATGAATTTTCCATAAAGTAAATCCCTAAATAGGGTGACGTGATGCCCTAGAAGGGTGACGCTAGGCCTATGAGAGGGATGCCAAGGTTGAAAAGATAGATCGTTGAGCCTCCAAAGGCCATATATTCCTCTCTCAAGTGCTGGGGTCCATGCTACATGCCTCCTCCATCAATCCATCAAGCTAGCCATCAAACCCTAGCCTGAGATGATGTCATGGGCTAGGTAGGTGATGTTAAGCCTCCAAAGGCCAACGTCCAAGTGGGAGATGGTGGGAGGCCCATCGTCTAGCCATACCAAAGTGCCTCCAAAGGCAACGTCCTCCATCCTCAAGGTGCAACGTCCATCATCTCATGTGCCCTAGACGTGGGGTCTAGCATCCATCCTTGGGCTCCCAAGCCCTTATGAAGGTCCGAACGAAGTCATCCCCCCACGAATACTTGTTCACTAGGAAAGGTCCTGCAAAGACAAACATATGCATCCTCCAAGGGTCCACAAGTCATAAGAATCATGCCAAGTAAGCCACATCTAATAATAGAACCACCCGAACATGTGCATCAAACCCTCCTTTTCAAACTAAACAGATGCTCAAGATCTTATATAATTTGTCAAATTTAGTTATGGGAGGGGTGTCAAGGTGCTCTATTGGGTCAACCAATCCCCAAGTTAAGGATGTTTCCCAAGGAGGACTTATCTGAGTCATGTGATGAGTATGAGGTGGATTTGGGTAATACTTCTAGGCATGGGGTTCATGACATACAAGGGTTTGTTTTATCTTATTTATGGGTGCCTTTATAGAGGGTGTGCTGCCCTTTGTCTGCAATGCAACATTTTTCCAAGCCCATTTATTTTCCTTTAATTGATTATGATCCGAAACATTGGGTACTATAATGCATGGAAAGAAAATAGTACCGCAATGCCACTTGAAGCTAGAGATACACCGAGTACCATATGCATGGAAAGAAAAGGAAACCACATAAATGCACCTCCTCAACAAGCGGGGTATTTATTAATTATGTGTGATTTGCTTTTGCAGGTTCTTCATTTTTTGGAGAAGCGTTTTATTGTTCTTAGGACCTCCTGGGCGAGCATCTAGAAGGAATATATTGGTTGTTATCTTTTGCCAACTACAACACCTCTGGGCCTTTAGCCCCTTCTTCCCATGAAATGAGGTACAATCCCTTCTTGAGTCAGTGCACCCGAACACCCAAAAGATTAGGAAACAAAATGGAAGAAGCATGGAAAGTGATAAGTATGGTCGAGAGTGGTATGCTAACTCTTCAAGGAACCCCCCAGTAGCACCCCTTTCTCGAGGGTGACCAACTTACTAGGATACAAGGACATCCACCAAGGTGAAATTAGGCAAAAGGTATAATTTCTAAGCAAACATTCTGTAATCAAGAAAGGATTCTTTGTAACATATTCAAATGCTTAAATTATTAAAGTGACACTTACCACGAAACCAGACTTGTTACCTCATGAAGCAAGACCTGCTGTCCTTTGGGGCCAAGCCGGTGTAATGGAGGTTGCTTTGCTGCTGGTGATGAGTGATGGTGCAATACAAAAATAGGAGGGGCCCTTCGGGCTTTGCTGGTCAATCTGGGTCTCGACACTCCATGTCTGCTACCTGTGGGCCTTGAGACATGATCTTCTTAGTTACCCCTAGCCTGGGGGGGGTAACAGTCACCATGCTTTCCCTCAGAGTTTGTTGGTTCTAATAGGCTTACCTCCATCGTCACCTGGTTAGCTTATCCTTGCCCTTGGATACAATGTTGCTTTTACTAGTCTTTTCTTTTGAAAATGCATTTTATATTACCTCGCTACACAAAAATATAATACATCTAGGCATGCATCATATCAAATAGACAAGTTGGAATTGTTATCATCCAAAGTTGTCCTTTTGAAGAAGTTGCCATGAACTCCTTCAACAACTATGAGTGAACAACTTAGCTTAAGAAAGGTGTTTATGTCACATAGTCACCATACTCTACTTCAGACAAGATTCATTTTGGCCATAGAGTTGAACTTGACTTAGGACTTTACAAATACTCATGAGTGAACTTGTGGCAAAGACTTGACACCATGAAAAATACAAAAAATATAGATTATGAATAAAAGATAAATGTTTTAATTATATATTATACATGAGAGATTACATTGATTGTAATGCAAATACACTATGTATAATGCCAAAGTAACATATCCAAGATTCCCAAACATAGCCAAGTATATCACAATTCACGATCAAGTTCATCCATCATAATACATAACTATTATCATCATTCACCCATCAAGATTTAGGAAGATTCAAAATCGCCATGGACTATGGCTCATGATTCATAAATGTTGAATCATTAAATGTCATGAGTCAAGACTCAGAGTCAAATCTGAAATCATGAAAAAATTGGAAACATTGCATAAACAATAAATATAATATCTCCTAGCCTCTAGGAGTGAGCCAACAAAAAGCTTTTTCATAAGAAGCTTGAAATCTCAAAAGAAAGCATAAACTCACAAAGCTTGAAATATCGAAAGAAATGAAAATCGACTCAAAAGATGAATGCATAGATGTCGGTCAAAACCCTAGTTGTTCTTCAAGTTCAAAACCCTAGTCCCAAGGCCTTTTCATTTTTCCTAGAAATCTCCAAGTGAAATGGATAATAACAATAAAAATGGGAGAAAAATATGCCTTTTATAGACTCTTTGACACACTTGTCACCTCATAGCCATTGAGTTTTTCCTTTACTTGACGAGTCCTTCAATATCCCGATGAGTTGTTGATTAACTTGTTGAGATTTTCGAATTGGGGTCAAGTCATCCTGTCCCATGTTAGACCCGCTAGCTATAGGTTCGACCCGTTTAGACACAATGTGTTTAGACTTAGCGGTTCCTAGGTTGACTTGCCAAGTCACGTGACTCCCTCTTGCTTCAGAGTTGGTGCTTCCCAGTTCTTAGGATTTATCGATGTAGCTCTTCTTCTTAAGATTTAGCAGTTACACTTTCTAAAACACATAAATTTTTATAGGATTTTCATGAGTTCATGTACAATTGGTTGATGTCTTCCATTGGGCCATGGAGTCAAGATGCTCAAAATCACAAGTTTTGGGAGAAGAACATAAAGAAAAACAGAGGGAAAAACAAAGAAATTTAACAAGGCTAATGAATTGATTTTAGATGTAACTGTAATGCTGAATGAAATTTGCAGGAGATGAGTGACCAAAACAAATTTTCAATTTTAGAGTGGGTGTATCGGTACTGAACATAAAATATGGTTGGTTGTTGCTGAAATACAAATGCGAGTGAGTGTATGGATACCCAACTCAATATAAGGCTGATTGTGGTTGAAATACAAATGAGAGTGGGTGTATGGATACCTGACTCAATATAAGGTTGGCCATCGTTGGAATATGAGTGAGAGTGGTGTATAGATATCCAACTCAATATAAAGTCGGTTGTGGGAGAAAATGAGAGTGGGTGTATGAATACCTAACTCGATATAAGGTTTGTCGTGGCTGAAATAAAAATAAGAGTGGGTGCATGGATACCCAACTCAATATAAGGTAGGTCATGGCCATAATACAAATGAGAGTGGGTGTATGGATACCTAACTCAATATAAGGTTGACACTAGACAAAATATAAATGAGAGTGGGTGTATAGACACCCAACTCAATATAAGGTAGGTCATGGCCATAATACAAATGAGAGTGGGTGTATGGATACCTAACTCAATATAAGGTTGACATTAGACAAAATATAAATGAGAGTGGGTGTATAGACACCCAACTCAATATAAGGTCGACAGTGGCTGAAATACAAGTGAGAGTGAGTGTATAGATACCCAACTCAAAATAAGGTTCTCCATGGTTGAAAGTGAAGATTACACTCCTATTGAATAGGGGGCCTCAAAGAGAAGGCATTACATAACAAGATTCACGTGCCCCCATAATGTTGCACAAGGGCCACATAGAGAAGACATTACATATTATCCTCCAGAATATTGCAACTCCCACACTAGTACATTTCCACAAGCTGGTGTAGGTGGCCTTTGGTAGAAGTATATAGAAGAAGAGGGATGGGATCTAGAAGTGTAGGAATGTTTGAGGAAACACTCGGTGTAGGAGAGAGATCCATTGAAACATGAGTGAGATTCATCTATAGGTGAATCATCCATGAGAAGCAGTGGAAAAGTTCCTAGAGGACCATGAGTAGGAACTTCATCAATATCACCATTGAGCACTTTATCTCGACTAAGTTGCTATCAAAAATTGGAGAGGAAGAGTGCATATGTAGAGTGCACAACCAGATGTACACTATAAGATAAGTCCAACATGTTCAATAATGATGTAGAGAAGCAACCTCCGTAAAGTCTTCATAAGTTCACCTTAATAGGCCCAAGAGAAAGAGAGGTATCGACTTCTTTCGGAAAAAAACTTGTAGTGCACTACATCTCGTTGTAGAACAAAGGAAGGAAGAGAGGCTAGCCATGAAGAAGGGATTAAACCCTAGAAGAGGTGCTTTAGCCTTGGAGGGTTTAAATGGTAGGAAAAACCCTAGAAAAATTGTGCCAGACTTGAAGGAGGGTTTAAACCCTAGGAATAACCTTAGGAAATTCTAGAAAAAATGCACTAGCGTTGAAGGAGGGCTTAAACCTTATGAAACCTACAAAAATAGATGATCCAAAAACCCTAGTTCCGTAGTCACAAAGAAGCCTTAAGTGATGCCACTAGCCAAAAATCTTTAGATTAATTGTTGAAGTGTGCCTTTGAAGTAGGGTTTAAACTTTAGGAAACCTCCATAAAGTATTCATAAGTTCACCTTAATAGGCCCAAGAGAAAGAGAGGTATCGACTTCTTTCGGAAAAAAAACTTGTAGTGCACTACTTCTTGTTGTAGAACAAAGGAAGGAAGAGGGGGCTAGCCTTGAAGGAGGGCTCAAACCCCAAAAGAAGTGCTTTAGTATTGGAGGGTTTAAATGGTAGGAAAAACCCTAGAAAAATTGTGCTAGACTTGAAGGAGTGTTTAAACCTTAGGAATGTTGAAATAATGTAACTGCAAAGAGTATTCTTATTATTATTGATATATTATTTATAAGATTAATCCCCATTGTGGATTAATCATGTCGGTAATTGTATTAGGACCAAATCCCCTTTTGCGGATTGGTCAACAGACAATTGAAAAAAGCCCTTTTAAGTGATGCTACACCACAAAAGTGTTCCGGATTAATTGTTGAAGTGTGCCTTTGAAGTAGGGTTTAAACTTTAGGAAACCTCCATAAAGTATTCATAAGTTCACCTTAATAGGCCCAAGAGAAAGAGAGGTACCAACATCTTTTGGAAAAAAAATCTGTAGTGCACTCACTTTGCTGTAGAACAAAGGAAGGAAGAGGGGGCTAGCCTTGAAGGAGGGCTCAAACCCCAAAAGAAGTGCTTTAGTATTGGAGGGTTTAAATGGTAGGAAAAACCCTAGAAAACTGGTGCTGACTTGAAGGAGGTTTAAACCTTGTGAATGTTGAAATAATGTAACCGAAAATAGTATTCTTATTACATTGATATTTAGTGATTAATCACCGGACACCATGTCGGTAATTACTAGGACCAAATCCCTTTCGCGGGATTTACGTCGCATAACCTGGCTAGGGCGTAATGTAAGTCAATTCTAACAAATGGTATTATTGAGACCTGTGAATATAATAATAAAGGTGGGTTTACCCACCCAGAGTGAGGAGGTCGGGTTCCGCCAGCAGCGACCCTCTTCTATCGCTGACTTTGAGAGTAGAGATAAGCACTTTATCGCTACAATATGTTTGCCCATCAAGAGGTGTTCTCGTGAATCCTACCAGCTTGAGAGGGAGAAGAGTGGTACATCTTTTGGAGAGGACTATCCGGCATTGTTTGAGGCCCTCATTACTGTATTGGCAATTTATGATAAAGTGAGCTTTTGTTGGCCTTCCTAGAGGGTTTCCGTGATAAACGGCCGTGGTCTCCTTGTGAATGTGTATTTCTCAAAGATCTTGTTCTTACAGGTTGCTCTTTATCTTAATAGAAATGCAAAGAACTATAAAAAAATGGCATAAAATAATAACGTGGAATCGCACAACCTGGCGAAGGCATTTTCGGTAAGAGGAAAAACGTCACCTCATTGTGCACCTAAATGTAGGGTTAAAAAGTGAAGCTTTCAGTTCCAAACTACCGGAAAGCCATGCCTCTGCGAAGGACGTTTCACCCTGGTTTAATTTTCAATGGTCGATTCTGCAAAGTGAAACCCGAATGCATAAAAAGTACCTAGAACTACCAAAAACCAGCATCGGCTACCCGGTGTAAGCACCTACCCAAAATCCGCAGATCGCATTTGAAGGCAAAAATCTGATTTTCCGATATTGGCATTAATTCGTGCCACTTGCCCCACCAAGTGCAATCTCCGTAAGGCCAAAATTTGATTTTGAGCATTTTCAATCTTTGGTCATTTTCATAGCCTCACGTACAAGATGTCTACAAGCACAGAGCTTGTTGAGAAAATAGCGCATGGCAACTTCCGCGGCTCAAAGTATAGGGATCGGTCCGACCTGGCAAGAATGACCTAGTGTGATCTTACTCGTTAGTTGTATTTAACTTGAAGATGCCGAGAAAGCAAAAGCCTATGACTCAATCAGTGGCCCAAAGAATCACTGCATTCAATCAAAGACTAATTTGATCCTTATGCATCATCTGCAGGTAAGAAAACTCCCAAAGAGGATATGTTTGACTCTAAGCAAATCCATAATGAAGGAAAGAACATCTACCGAAAGATGAACCTAAGATCCAATTGAAGAATACTTAAGATGCGGTAAAGAGAAATGATTCAAGAATATTTCTTGAATTCCCCGAATTAAAGAAATCAGCTTAAAGCAATTGAGACACCATCATGTGAAGACTTAATTCAGAATGACGAACTCCAAATGGCTCAAGACCTTGGGATGCTTCTGGCCTGCATCTATATGTGCTGAAGCGAGGAAACTGCAGTTCGAGGAGCCTAGCGAAGAATGCATCCAAGAAGAGATGCCAAAGGTGAAGCAACTGTGGAAGGCAGCACTACTTATAGCAATAAGGGATGATGATCAAGCCCTAGCTACAAATACAAAAGGAGGAATGAAGAAAACCTACTTCAAAAGGGGAACTCATAGAGAGCCTCAACCACAAACACCCAACAAACAAAAGAATCTCATCCAGGGATATTTTATAAGAAAGGACAACGAAAGGAAGAGATCACTCATCCATACAATGCCATTACTGTGATAAGATGGGACACAAGGCGACCCTTTGTCCAAATGTAAGAGAAGAATACAAGAGGAAACAATAAGGGCAACATGCCCACATAGTCGAAGACGAAGAACCACCCATGAATATTGATTAAGGACCATGTCTTGATCTCAACCTTCTCAAGATCAATAGCACCTGGAGAGGAAACATGGCTCATTGATAACAGTGAATCAAATCATATGACGGGTAAGAAAAAAAGCGCTAACGGCTTCTAGTAATCTAATTAGATGAAGAGCTCCACCGCCGAAGATTTATCCAAAAGATTGAACAAGATGCCATGATGAGGAATACCAATCCATAATAAAGAATCGATGTATGAGAAATAGTCCTAGACCAAAAAGTAAGGATGTGGTAATTTCACCGAGATGATGGCTCCCAAAATGAAAACATATCACTGAAGGAAGCATTGGAGAAATATAAAGCAAGATTTGTCAGCCTCGCGGGTTTTCCTCTAAAGAAGGTAATTGACTATGAAGAGACATTTGGTTCGTAGCCGTGACACACTCTAATTAGAAACCATCATACGGCAACAGATAAATGGAAGCTGGCACCGTATGGACGCGGAAGACAACTTTCCCACTGCAAGCATCAAGAGGAAGTGGTATAGAGCAAACTCCTAAGGATCGGAGGTTGAAGACAAGAAGTCTCCCATTTGGGTGATTGAAGAAAGCCTTTATAATGGATTGGAAGTGGCCCCTAGAGCTTGCATGATTGACAGATACTTTGATAAGCTGAATTTCTACTCAAGAGTGCAAAGCAAAATTCCAAATCCTACTTCAAAATTATGGATAATGAACCAAGAATCTTACTACTGTATGTGGATAAATTATTCTAAACTGGAGAAGAAAATATCACCACCCAATGTAAGAAGTGACTTGCCTCAGAATTTGAAATTTAAGACCTTGGCCTAATGCATTTACTTCTTAGGTCTTGAGGTATAGCAGTGTCCTGAGAGGATCTTCCTTCACTAAGGGCTACTACCAAATCTGAAAGATTCATATGCTAGAAATGTAAGTCCATGAATAATAATTCCATGGAAAGAAGTCATCGCCGGGTCGATACTTCATAGGACTTGATAGGGATGTCATAATCGCATGCATAAATTATTGGATCACTTAATACCCTCGGCGAAACACCGCACTCCGCATTTGTTTCTTCCTTCCGAACACCTTGAGAGCTTACCGGTAGAGCCCGGATGTGTCTACCCAGTAAAAAATTTGATGAGGTACCTCAAAGGTACATAGATTATGGTCTCAAATGGCGATGGAGACTGGCAACTAATTGAGTGGGATAATAATCATGCGATTAATGGAGCGCTATCGGCAGAAAAAGCACTTCCTGGATGTCAAGCCAGCCTGGACTGCCCATGATCTCATGGTAGAGGTAGAAGTAACCATTGCTCCTCGACAAATGGGAAGCAGTATATTATCATTTACGTTCCGCTTAGCCATGTTTATAAGGGCTCTCTGTGCTGTTGACCGGACCATTTGACCTAGATGTAAAGCAACCAATGATCCCATGCGATGAATCCGTGAGTCGTGAGATAAGATGATGAGAATCCCGTGATTCCATGATATGGTCGGGCGACTTAGATCCGTTATCTTTACATCTGTGACATGGTGTAGGGAGGAGCCTTGAAGCTCCTATATATTTTCAGTAACGGATGAACAAAGTTGTCGATAAGTTGATCAAACTCTATCTTTGTAAAGTTTGAACACTTTCGATAAGCTTGGTATAGTCCGAAAAGACCCTCCGAAGGGGAGTATATATATGATTCCTTTCTTCAATTCCCTACCAAGTAGACGTGAAGCAAGATGATGTGATTCCTTTGCTCGACCTCACGTTAGATGTGGTAAAGCAAGATGATTTCTTGCTTTACGTCTAACAACTATGTCAGAAGCATGACTTTGTGTGTTCCTTTCTTCTTACCTATTTTTTAAATGTAAAGCAAGATGATTCCTTGCTCTCGAATTGGTTGTTAGATGTAAAGTGCAAGATGCTGATGTGTTCCGTTTCCACTCTGAAGAAGACATAAAGCAAGATGATTCCTTTACTTCCCACCCTCGTTGTTATGTGTAAAGAAAGATGATGATGCCCTGTTTCCACGAAGGTGCCATCGCAGGCATTGATTCCTTGCTCGAATCTCTGCTGTTAGACGAAGCAAGACGGCGATGTGTTCCTTTGTTTCACTCTAGTTGTTGATCGAAGTGATTCCTTGCTTCCGACCTCGCTATTAAACGTAAAGAAAGATGATTCCTTTCTTCTGTCCTTGTTGTTAGATGTAAAGGATGACGTTGTGTGTTCATTTCTTTTGACCTTGTTGTTAGATGGAAAGCAAGATGATGTATACCTTGTTTCCCACCTTAGTTGTTAGATTGAAGCAGATGTTACCGACACTGAAAGCACAAATTAATAAAATGGCGATATTGATGGTAGTAATCAGATGCCAAACAAAATGGATGAGGTATCATTTAATCGATATATATCGATGCAAGGATGATGATATTCTTTCTCGACAAACGACGCATGTCACGTATGAATAGGTAATCCTCCATGACTCGTAGATATGCCAACAAATGTTCCAAGATGATATTGACGAGACTGGCCTCTGATGCTAAATTGGATGATGCATACCTCTCTCTACTGATGTTGTTAGAAGAATACCCTTCTTGTTATGGGGAGGTTGAAAGTGTCGTAACTGCAAAGAGTAATCTTATTATTGATATATATTATGAGGATTTAACCTACTGTGACACTGCCTAATAGACAGAACAAACTCTTTGCTGGATTGGACAACAAACAAATTGTAATGTAGGCAAGACAAGAAGTTGGTTCTAAATAACTATTGAGACTCCAAAATATACACAAAGGTGGGTTTACCCACCCAGAGTGAGAGGTTGGCCCTGCTAGTGAAGACCCTTCACACGTGCCAGACTTGTATATATAGAGAGGTTAGCGCCTCACTTTATCACACAACACACTTGCTCATTTCTAAGAGGCAAGCTGCAACTTACCAATTGGAGAGAGGGAGAAGAGTGGCGCATATTTTGGAGAGGACTATCTGTATTGGTTTGAGTTATCTCTTGACATTTTATTGGCAATTTATGATAAGGAAGTTTTTGTTGGGTTTTCTTCCCCTAGAGGGTTTCCCAGGATAAATGTTGTCTCTTGTGAATGTGTATTTCTCAGTGATCTTGTTCTTATGTCGCTCTTATCTATTGAAATGCAAAGAACTATAATAATGGCATAAAACATTAACAAGGAATAACCTTATGAAATGCTATAAAAAGTGCACTATCCTTGAAGGAGGGCTTAAACCCTACAAAAAGAGATGATCCAAAAACCCTAGTTCCATAGTCAGAAAGAAGCCTTAAGTGATGCCCCTAGCCAAAAATCTTTGGATTAATTGTTGAAGTGTGCCTTTGAAGCATGGTTTAAACTTTAGGAAACCCTAAAAAGAGATGTTGTAAAAACCCTAGTTCCACTATCCTACAATGTTGCCACTAGTTAAAAAACTTTGGATCAGATTCTAAATTGAGTAAGTGAGGTTCACCTCGACTTTGATACCATGATGAGCTGAATTGAGTTAATGAGGTTCACCCCCACTTTGATACCACGTTGAGGTTTAAAACCTAGAAGAAGTGCTTTAGCCTTAGAAGGTTTTAACCTTAGGAGAAAACCTAGAAAAAATGCACTAGTCTTGAAGGAGGGTTTAAAGTTTCGTAGTCACAAAGAAACCTTAAGTGATGCCACTATCCCAAAATCTTCGGATCAATTGTTGAAGTGTGCCCTTCAAGGAAGGTTTAAACCTTAGGAAACCCTAAAAAAAGATGATCCAAAAACCCTAGTTACTTAGCCCTACGATGATGCCACTGGTGAAAAACCTTTGGATCGAGATGCTAAATTAAGTGAGTGAGGTTCACCCGCAGTTTGATACCATAGTGAGTTGAATTGAGTATGTGAGGTTTGTTATCGCACAAATTGTAGGTTGGGAAAAACCCGATCCAACCCACAAGAGTGAGACAACTATGGGACTACCTACCCACTGTCACCTTAGATAGACACTCCCCTCACTTTAGTGATGATAAGTCACCACAAAGGGGGAATCCTGGTGACCCTAGGGGGATATGGGTGGAAAGTGGTAGAATGGCCAATGAAACCCCTATAGGTTAGTTTTGGAGATGAATAAAGGCTTGGAGAAGAGGTCTTGTCACTGAGGAATGGTTGCCAAACGTTGGGTACTTGCACCACAGTGTTATCCCTGCCCAGAACAAGACAATTGATCGAGATGCAAGGAAAATAACCTAGGGGACAAGCAAGGATATATCAGCAATAGAATGTGTCAGTGTTACTAATTGCAAAATTAACCATCAAAAGCATCAAACAATTATTGGATGATCAAGCACTTAACATGTAGATAATATTCCAATACTTAAACACAAGCTTTGATGGTAAAGTAGGGCTGCTAGATGATGTTATCAACAATGTATTAGGGCAGCCTTATGGCTGTAGCAAACAATTTCTACAACAACAATACCTAACCAGTAAAATCAATAAACAATCCACCCAAAAGACTATTGAAATATTGTAACTTTGAAGAATATTCTAATTATATTTGAGTTATTATCTTATAGATCAAATACCCTTTTATAGATTGATCATGTCGGGTCTTGTATAAGACCAAATCCCCTTCTGTGGATTGGTCAAACCATATTTATATGGTGGTATTTGTGAAGTCGGCCCATAGTGTTTATAAAGTGGTTTTAACCACATCTGGAAGAAGTCGGCCCTGCTAAGTGAAGATACATGACCCGAGCACTTCCTCAACTAGTATTTATATGTGAGGATGATGCCTCACTCTTACACTCTCACACTCACTCATCTAGTGTGCATATCTTGAAGGAGGAAGGAGAAGAGAGGCGCATGCTCAGTCTTGGTTTATCTTTGGTGTTTTGGTCTTAGTCTTGGCATTGTATTGGCAATCTATTATTGCGGAAGGTTTTGCTGGGTTTTTACCCCCATGAGGGTTTCCCAAGATAAAATGGTGCGTACCTTGTGATTGTGTTTCTTTCAGTGATCCTCTTTATGCTGTTGTTTTGGAAATGCATTGAATGCTCATGTAATTTGGAAATAACCTAATAACAACACTAAAACTTAACATGGTATCATAGCTGTACTGAATAGAGCACCTTTCACGAGGTATTTAAAAATGTCACTATTGCCGTACAAGGAAATTAGGGCTTTTTACTGAAAATGAAATTTTGACCAAAACTTATCTTGGGAAGTGCGCCTTGCCCTAGCACATCTGTAGGCAACTTGAGCGAACTTTTTCAGTGGCCAGATTCTCTGGAAAGTCAAACCCTAGTTTTGGCTGGTACTAGAAAACCAGGAAACCAGAACCAGTACCAGAAGTACCAGTCCATATTTGCGTAGGTTAAGTTTCAAGGGGTAAAACTTGGAATTTTCTGAAACAATCAGCTCCAGCCAAACCGCCTCAGCCCAATGCATCTCATGGTAAGTTCAGATTCATTTTCTGGTCATTTTCCTAGCTCCAGGTCAAGATGTCTGCAAGCACCAAGCTTCTTGACAAGTTAGAAGGTGCGGAAAATTTCCGTGCCCGGAAGTATAGAATTGGACTCATTCTTGAAGAGAATGACCTTGCAAAATTCATAAAAGAAAATGTACCGGAACCCAAAGAAGATGAAGCCAAAGAGAAGTACAAAAAGGATATGAATTTGGCTAAAAGAATAATTGCAGACTTTAAAGATCACTTGATCCCTCAAGTGTCTTCTAAGAATACTCCAAAAGATATGTTTAATGCCATAACCAGAATGTATGAAGGAAAGAACATCAACCGAAAGATGAATTTGAGAACCCAACTCAAGAATACAAAGATGCAGAAAGGAGAAACAGTTCAAGACTATTTCTCTAGGGTTTCTCAATTCAAGGAACAGTTAGAGGCAATTGGTGACAACTTAGATGAAGACGAACTTATAATGACAACTCTTAATGGTCTCACAAGACCTTGGGATACCTTCATCCAAACTATTTGTGCAAGAAAAAAGAAACTTCAATTTGACAGTTTATGGGAAGAATGTGTACAAGAAGAAGCAAGAGTGGCCAGCCAAGAAGCTGTCCTATTAAGAGATGAAGATCAAGCCCTCGTTGCTCATGCTAAAGGAGGAAAGAAAAGTTCTCATTTTCAAAATGAGACCCACTTTCATAAAGAATCTCACTCTCCAAAGAGATTCCAGAAATATCATAAGGGTCAAAGAAAGGGAAAAGATTTCTCCTCTTATCAAGTTTATCATTGTGATAAGATGAGACACATTGCTAAGAACTGTCCTGCCAGAAGGGAAGAATACAAGAAGAGAAATAATAAAAGACATCACGCTCATACAACTGAAGATGATGAGCCACCCAAGAAGTTAACTAAAGAAGAGATTGAAGATTATATTTTGTTTTCATCCCTCTCAGGATCTGTGACACCTAGAGAGGATACTTAGCTCATAGATAGTGGTGCCTCTAAGCACATGATAGGTCAGAAAGACGTTCTCTCTAGTCTTAAAGAAAAGGACTTGCCCCAGAAAGTCTCACCTGGAGATGATTATCAATACCCTATCAAAGGAGTGGGAGAATCCACCTACAAACTTGATTCAGGAACTCCGATGAGAATGAAGGATGTACTTTATGTACCAGGTTTGACAAAGAACTTACTTCCTAGCTCTAGATAAGAAAGGTTTCAGGGTTGCATTCATAGATGGTGAAGTTCTTATGTGGCCTAAAGGAAAAACCATAGAAGATGTAGTTGTTATTGGAACAAAAGAAGGCGGTTTGTACAAGTTCAAAGGTCACTCAGATGTAGCCTTGACTCACTAGACTGCAAGTCCTTGTGAACTTTGGCATAGAAGACTAGCTCACTTTAACTACAAAGCCTTACCATATGTAAGCAAGGTAGTTACAGGTTTACCAGAATTAAAGGTTGATCATGAATGTGTATGCAAGGGATGTGCACAAGGAAAGAACATAAAGAATCCTTTCCCAAAGAGCGATAGTATAGCAGAAGGAATCTTGGAACTTGTCCACTC
>SNQJ01S0013542.1:10131-22050 GCA_010110895.2 Picea sitchensis
AAATTTGAAACCCTAACTAACCCTAGCGACTTACTAACCCTAATTTTATGATGACGTCTTGCCTCTTTTGAACTCTTGCTTGGTATTAAAGTTGCGGCTAGGTCATCTAATGATAGACATAGAAGTGTTGAGTATTCTCATTGTCTTATTTTGCAAAACGTCGACCTCTTTTCCTACCAAACTAACCTAGAATAAAGTTGACGTCACCCCTAGTAGGCTTGACACAACAACATTATATGTGAGCATATTTAATGTGTTGTGGTAATCCAAGGATTGATTTTGTACATTGAATGCTATTATCATTTTGTATTTATTGAAGAAGTAATATTATAAGCCATAGCCTTTATTGCAATCATTGACTTCGTCAATAATTACTTTTATTTATGCTCATGTGTATTTCGTATTGATAGTCATTGACAATTGAAGTACTAACCACTGTGGCATATTTTAGTTTTATTTGCCTTGTCTCGCAAACAGGTGCCTGTACTTTGGAATACCTTCACTTTGACTATCATTCTTGGCAGTAATCTATGAAGGGGAAAACCTACTTTGACCTTTGAGACCTTAATCTCTTGATCCTTTTTCCCTTCAATCCACCAGATTACCAGGGACGTCTCCCTTGGGATTAGCCACCCATAATAGAAAGAGCCCCCCATCGAGGTGACAGTGGGTGGGGAAGCTCCTGTTACGCTAGTTTGGTCCCTACCTTCCAGCTACTTTACCTTGACTACAAACTGAGCGATAACAAAGGCCTTCAGCTACACCTGTAGTGTGTCTACGTGTTGCTTTCCTTCCTTTAGATGTGACTCTAATGCCTGTAACTTTGGATTCTTGGTGAGGTTATCATATGTTTGGGTGATGCAGTTACTCCGTTGCTTGCACTCCAAGGCAAGAGATTTTAGTCTATCAATTGCGCTGTGGGTAGTTGCTTCCCTTTGGTCTCTTACATCTTGAGGAGTCTCAGGCATAAAGCAGATCTCCAAGTCTGTTATGCACTGTTGGAGCTGTTAGATTACTTCTTCAAGTTGTGCCACCTGCTGTGGAACTCGCTCTTCAGTCTTTACTTCTACGACTGTCATAGAGCGAAGTGCTCTATGAACCATTTCCTTTATTTCGAGTTGCTCTGCGAGCAATTGTTCCTTGCTTTGTTGCAATTGTTCTTTTTCTTCATCCCACTTCACTTGCAGAGAAGGATTTTCCTGTTCTGTAGTACTGCGTTGTTCTATAAGGTCTCCCTGTACTTGTGCTAAAGCCTGGGTAGTTTGCATTGTTTCTTCCTGAGCTCGTCGAAGGCGAGCTTCGACTGTATTAGTGATTCGGTGGAATTGAGTTGGCTCATCTCCCATTTCTGATGTTCCTTCTGATGGAAGCGCAGTGGAGACTATGAGTCTGTATTGTAGTGTCTGTTGCACTCCTTGGAGATCGTCCTTAATCCAATGGAACACCTCCTCCTGCTTAGCTTTTTGCTTCTTTGCTATCTCTAGCGAAGCATCATTCAGGGTTGCTATGATGAAATCGAAGTCGTCGGAGGTGAGGATGGTCTTCATTTTGGTCATGGTTTCTTTCACTTTCTTTGAGGAGGAAGGTTTCGGCAGCAAAACCTTCCTTTTCTTCGAGGGATCCTCCTCATCTCTAGGCAGTGTAACCTCGCCTTTCTTCTGTTCAACTTCTGCGCCATCTATCTCTCCACCATATCCTCCTTGCTCTATTGATATGGAAGCGGTCTTCACAGATGTGTTGTCTAAATCATGGACCTCTTCGGTCTTCTTTATCTTGCTAGGTCCGGGTGTATCCAACGCAGTTTCTGGAATGTCTAAATCGGATATCTCCGCAGGGTCTGCTGGAATGAGGAGGTTCACCAACTAGTCCTTGGTGATTTCTTCTAAGTCCTCCTCTGTCAGCTTGTAGTAATACTAAATTCATTGCTTATGTTCATCAGTGCGCGCTGTAATATAAATGAAATGGCGGTCCACGCTGAATTTCATTAAAGGCCGAAACCTGTGGAGAGTATTTGGCGTGATACGAGGTTTGGACTGGATAGCTAACTTTAGTTGATTGTAATATGTGTGGAATACAGAATTTGACTACCATTGCTTGTTCATGTCACTGGAATACCACAGTGTACTGAACTTTGCGGCTAGAGGTTCAAAGGGCTCGATGTCCGGGAAGGTCGCACCTTCCAGCATCTCCCATGCGATGAAATAAATTAGGATTAGAAGCCAACTTAAGTGGAACTCACATCCTTGATATTGCACTTCCCTGCAGTCCAGTTCCAGCTAGTTCACGAGGTACTTCACCCAATTCATTTGTAGGCCCTCCACGCACTTTCCTACGAGTTTGACTACAAAACCAGTCACTTGGGTGGGTCGGTTCTTGCGGACTAACTTTCCTGCAACAAATTGACAGGCTGGGCGCACTACGCCGCTTTGGATAGAAGATACCTTGTAGCCTCACGTTCCCTTTTTGACATATCCATAGGTGTCCTTGATCCTTTGTGCTAGAGCGCAATCCATTGTTTTTCTGGGGTATAAATATCATGGGTCATGGCCTTGCATACTCAGCCCTGTGACCTGATTGATCAATGTCGGATCCACTGTGATACGGTGTTTTAACCACAAGTATTTGCCATGGTAACAGGAAAATAGCAGTTTGATGCATGCATTCACTTCTTGGTGTCTTCTAAAGTGAGGAATCCTCATGACGTTGAGCAGTGTGGACTGTGCAAGGTTATGGGTCCATGACTGAGCAATTATCTTTGAATTATTTCCTTGTGTCCTGCTCAGGTACTTATGTGGGGCGAGCATGTTGTAGACCTTCATGTCACCGAGGTTGAAGTCGCTAAACTTCAACGTTTCTATCTTTTCTTAATCTACGTGAACTGAGCATATCCCCTTCGGGAGGTATGCAGTGACCAATTCATACTCAAAGTCTCTGGGCACACTGTCTCGATTTATTGCGTCGCTCAGAGGTGGTAGATAGGTGGGTAAAATGCTCGGAATCAACTTAGCATTCATGAGATCGTCTATGTTCTTGGTTCGCTTCTCATCTGTGGGTCGTGATGGTCTAGATCAAGCAGTGGATGGAGAGGTCGGCAGTCCTCTCTTAGATGATGCATGTATACCTGTAGACAATCCTCTCTCTGACATGACTCTTTCAATCATCAAGTCAAGGAGTACTTTTGTTATTGATTCTTCAACTGCAGTGAGCTCGTCGGACATACGCACTCGGGATTAATAATATCAGGTTCACAATTAACTCAGATACTGCACTAGAATAAACAGCAAGATAGAAATGATTACTGTATACAATTCACTTGGTTTGTGGTCTCAAATTCTTGGTTAGCAAAAGTGTTCTTCGTGCATGGCGCGATGGGATAAATAGGCAACTCAGAAACGGTTCACTTGTAATGGGTATGAAGCCTCATTAACTCTTGTTTTGTCCATTATGGCATGGTCCAAGGGTCTGGTGTCGATCTATAAATGCTTTCTGACTCGTTCGGAGCGACAGTCGAACGGATATATCGGTCCCAACGGCTATATTGCCTCGCCATGAAAAAGCACCATGTGTCGTTGTTCTAATATCCTGGTGAAGCTCCCATTCTGCAATTTTTTTGTCTGCGAAATTCCTTCTGGAACCTTCTGGAACTTTTCAAACTTATCTCTCTTCTTACTTAGCTTTCTATCATTCCTCACAGTGATCTTCGTCTCGGTAGTCCTTTTCCATTTTGATTCTTAACGTCTTTGGACATAGTCACTGCACGTTGTTGATATTCTTTCCTAGGATTCAGGATTAACACATTTTCTTTATCCGAGATAGGTACCTCAGTCTTCTGCGAGTCTTCTAATGTTCTTGTAGCTTCGACATATGGGTATCTAGTGTTAAGTAGATTCGATTTGTTCTCTTGTTCTTCGATCAAGTGTGTGATCCTTCTAGTCATGAAATATTTTAACTCTTGTCTCTTCTGCACCAAAACTTTTTCTTCTTCTTTTCATCTGGCTAGATCTCTTTCAATCCAAGGTCTCCCTAGTAACATGGTAAACAGGGCACGGTCCTCAATAAATTGAATAATCTCAAATTCTTCTTCTGTCAAAGTTCCATTGGCATTCATAGATATCTGAGTGAGTTTTCCACATAGGTTTACCATCTTTCCTATGAATAACCCTATTCCTCCTAATGAAGGAATCATAGCAGGCCTTCCTATAGCTTCCCAAGTTCTCTCTATCATGATATTTATCTGTGTTTCCTCATCTAGAACACAGTCAATGTCGAAGTCTCCTATTCTTGCTTCAAGGCATTCCTTGTCTTTAAACATCTCTAATAATATAACATGTCGGTGGTCATTCAAGGTTACTTTCATCTGTAGCAATACCTTCTCTGATTCTTTCTGGGGTTCTGCTATAGCCTTAGTTTCTGGATCTACCTTAGGATTTTATTGTCTTATGTTCATAATTTCAAGCTTAGCAATCATTCTAGGGAAATCCAACACTTCATGGTTCATATATTTGCAACAAAGACAACCAGGTATTTTCCCAGGGCATGCCTTAGCAAGATGTCCCGGTTTTCTGCAGTTGTAACAGAGGGTTAATCCTCTCTTTCTTTTAAATGATCCCTAGCTTCTCTTGTACTGTGCGCTAGGATCATAGGAGCTAACCTGCAATAAATTCTTTCTAGGATCCTGCATCCATTTTTCAGTCCAAACATTCTTTCTATGCATAGGTATAACATATCTTTCACTATTCTTATCAAATCTAGTCATATCAAATCTTCTTTCATCTATTAATACCCTAGTTTTCAAACTAGGACAGACACTATTAAACATACCTAGATCCATACTCTAGAAACAAAAATTTCCACTTATCTTACTTCTACAAAGCACAAAGCTTCCAAATCTAAAACTTTTAACTATTCTTACCTTTATCAGATCACAAAGCTTGCAGATATTCCCTCTTTTTAATCAAGAATTCCCACTTTTACCTTTCTTAGGGCACAAAGCTTTCGGATCTTACCTTTTTTCTTTAGATCAGACTTATTTTCCTTAGCATAGAGCTTCTTAGGTCAAGTAGAATGTTGTGCACTAGGGCAACAGATCCACGCACATATCTTTCACGGTTTCAGGATGGATCTTTGCACAAATCTTCTTCTTTCTCAGTTCCCAGCAATCACAGTTTCAGGTCTCGGCAACTGAACCATTTGTTGGCACAGGGGAAGACCCAGGGTTCAATGCTACAATAGCACACCAAAAAATCCCTAACTATCAGCCCTTTCGGCAACACCTGTGAAGCAGATGAAGTCTCACCCGAGGTAGAGGCAGGGGTGGTTGCAAGACTCGGGTCTCTGCAACCTTAGCTGGGACACATATTTGTGATTATAATACTTAATAAAGCACTTAGCACCATCGGTTCCTCAATATACAATCAATAATCACTTCGCTGATAAAACAGGGTTTCGCAGCATTCACATTGATATAACGTACCTAAGCACTTAGCATCAATAGATAGGTCAGATCTAGCAGATCAAGCACTCAGCACATTCATATAGATCAGATCTAACATTCTTATACATCATTAGCACTAAGCATAAGTGTATCTATCTAATCATCTCTAAGCACTTAGCAAAAGAAGATATAAACACATCCAGACAAGCACAAAGCAAGACAAGACAGTGTTTACGTGGTTCACCCCCACCCTGGAGCTACGTCCACCAACTCTTCTTCTTTATTGTCTTCATTCAATTGGTTACAAGCACAGAGCCATCAAAACCCTACTCCGCACAGGACAAAATATTTTCACATCTCGCTATATCCTTCTTCCCTATGTTACAGCACTCAGCCTTCCACAATCTGTTACAAGTACCTGTACTTAGCTCTGCAAGTCTCTTATAGTCATGCAAAAAGCACTTACAGACTCTACTTGCACTTAGCACACATTCACATCACATAGATGCATGTTCAACTACTTCTTACATTGCCTAGCCTTCTATTTATATATTACAAAATTGGCCTAAGCACGGGTAAACCCATGGGACGACATCCCAATCCCGTTACATAATCCCAAAAACCCAAAAAGGACACAAAAGTGGGCCGAGATCCCTTGATCTCCGGTTCGTCTTGCACTCCTCCTTCGACAGGTTGTCAAAGTCTCAAAATAGGTCACTATGACCAAGAATATCCCAAAACTTGGTCAAGGGCGAACAATTCTAATGGTTAAGGTTAGTTGATTTTTGTTTCAAGTTATTATGTATATGGGACAATGGGTTAGGGGTTCAATGTTTTATGGGAGAGGGATTTGGGGGCTTATAGTTTATTAGAGCTAGGGGTAATAAGTTCTTAGAGGAATTTGATGGGTTATAAGGTGGAATATTTTATGGATTATATGGGTTGGGGTTTACAATGGTTAAGAGATAAAGATAATGGGTAATATGGATTATCGGTGCTAAGGGTTATAGGTGTTAAGGTTATAGAGTAAAGTGGTTTGGGGTAAGAGGGGTTAGAGATTAGGGGTGACACCATTTATGAGGGTTGGAAGTGATATGAGTTATGAGGGTTAAGAATTAGAATTTATAAGGGTTAAGAATTATGGATGATAGGTTTTAGTTGTAGGGGTTGTTGGGGTTATGGGTTATAAGGGTTAGATCAAATATAGGGGTTAAATTTATTAGTTGTGGTGGGTTGCAAACATTATAAGAGTTGGGGTTTCTATATTGTTAAGTGGTTAGCAGTGATAGGGATTACAGGTTATAAGGGTGAAAGGTTGAAACAATTTGGTTATAGGTTATATGGGTAAGCCTGGTAATAAGGGTTGAGTTAATGGGTGAAAAGGAGTTAGGAGTTATTGTGGTTAAAATTTATAAGGGTTACATATAGTGGGTTATTAGGGTTAGTGATAAGGGGATACATGGGCTAAGGGATATAATGTGTGTAAGGTTAGATGTGGTTAAGGGTTATAGTGGTTAGAGACTATGGTTATGACGATTAAAAATTTTCACTTATAAGAGTTATGTTTTGAGGTTTTTGGGTTATAGGGGTTACTAGTTAAGGTTTATGGTGCTTATTTTTTTAGTGTTATTTGGGTTAGTGCATATCATGCTTAGTTGTTAAGGGTTCTAATGACTAGGAGTTAGATGTTTTAAGGATTAGGGATGTTCATTTTTTAAGGGTGACAATAGTTATAAGGGTTACAAGGTTAGTGGTTATATAGGCTAAGTCTTATATGGGTTAGAGGTTTTTGGAATTATAGGAGTGACATAGATGATAAGGGTTAGTGGTTCTAAGGGTTTTAAGGGTTGGGGGTTAATGGTTATGGAAGTTTGGGATTAGGGCCTAGAATTTAGGTTGACAAAGTTATAATGGTTAGGAGTAATAAGGCATAGATATTATGTACTATAAATTGTAAGGTTTATAGGGGTTTGAGTTATGATTACTTATAGAGGTTATATGAGTTAAGACTTGAGAATTATATGGGTTAGGGGCTATAAGGGTCACAAAATTCATCATGAGTTATTGGGGATAGGGGTTATACTTTTTAAGAGTTATAACAATTTCTTTTAAAGGGATATACATGAAAAGTCTTATTTGGGATATGACTATAGTTATTGGGTGTAAGGGTGTAATAGCCCTATTTCCCCAGCTTGTAAATATAACTATAACTTGCCAAAATATTGTGGCAGACTGAATGTGTGTGAATGTTGGATTTGATGAACCTTTTTGTTATAAAAGGTAATGTATGTATTTCTATTATTAATTAAAAATGGATAGTGTTGCATAGTTGTTGAAAGAGGGGGTTTGCCAAGATAGACCATGATGCTAGGGGAGAGATGGTGAGGATAACTAGAAATGGTTGAGATTACCCCCAACAAACTAGTACCTTATTGGATTTAATTACTCATACCTAGAACAGTCCTCTGACCCATAAATGAATTACCATTTAGACTGGTAGTTGGGAATCCCTATTCAAGAGTTAATGAGGAGATGGGAAAGAGTATGCATCTACAAGTACTCCTGACCTGACCATGATCTGGGGACTCGGACTCGAGAAATATTGTTGAGGAAGGTAAGAAAAGAAGTGGATTGAGTGGGTAGAGGAGAACGATGAAGAGAGGAGAGCACAGGCAACTCTCGATTTCTAAGGAGAACTGAGAAACAAATTTGTTCTGGGTGCAAGAGGTTGTGGGCAGCGTTTTCAATCCAAGCTGATAAACAGGATTGCAGAGAATATGAGTGACTATGGAACTACTCGTAGCATACCCCCTTTCTTGGTACAGAGAAAATTGTTTTCTAATTTCCTGTGGGAGGAGGAGAGTAACCTTCGTCCCTGACTATCATTGAGCAAGAAGAAGGAGTCTCTCTCAAAGCATCATGGTCAAGCTAGGGGGTGGCCAGCAGTAAATCCATTCAGGAGTGGTTGTGCCTATGGTTGAGTGGAAACAGGCACCCCTTTCGGCAGTTTCTTCACAATTCTGATTTCTAATAAGTATTTTCATACTCTATGTACTGGAATGGAAATGATGATTGAATATACATGTCTATGACTAAATTCTGTATTGAATGATTAAGGTGGAGGTGTTCATTTTTTTCTGTGAACTCATGCTTTTGAATGGTCTTCTATTTGCCTCTACTTAGCAGTAGGAGAGTTGTTAGACATGGATATGTAAACAGATCCAAGAATAAGGTAAAATATTTGTATTGGTTAGAAAATCCTTAAGGTAATTCCCCACAAATTGACCTTATAATACCAAGAGTCGGGGTAGATTTAGCTGAAATACTTCAGTCTTGTTAGTCCCTTGAACTTACCTTCACAGGATTACTAAATTTGAGCTATGTGGAGGGAAGGTGTATCTTTCAAACCATTTGTCTGTGTGACTGGGGGCTCATGCCCACGACCCTAACTACATAATGGATAAGGTTGGAGCATGCAGCCTCAAGGCTTGCCAGGAAAACCTATACGACTAAGATCTTGGAACCCTTTTCTAAGTATGAAAGGAGCTAAGCTCTTTTGGCTTCGGAACTTCAGGAGCTTGGAGCTCTTGGATATTATGGCCTTACAGCCATCAAAACCCTCAAATGTCGGAGTCGCAAAGTGACGGAAGCCGTATATCTGAGGGTATTTGGAAGCCTCTCTAACCGTTGGATCTACACCGTGGTCAGTTTGGCGTTGACCGCTTCGGGAGAACGGAGGTGTCATAACGCCAAAACCCTCAAATTCCAGAGTAGTGAATCAATGTGAGTTATGGATCTAAGGATCCTTCGCGACCCATCCCTGTTGTACGATCGATTAGTGAAAGGACAGTGTAAAACACTCCGGCGAAACCCTACTCTGGGATATTCGACTATTGATGAACAAGGATGTTACCAAAGTGTCGAAGGTGTTAGAACCCTATATAATAGGGAATCAGTGTTCTGAATAATATTTATGTTTTCCAGGCATATGTTTCTCTCATGACGCATGGCGAAGGCGGCGGAAAGCGCTCGACACTGCCCAAGCACAAGACGAGTCCCGGCGCGTAAGCTTCAAAGTGAGTTTCGATGTATTTTCTGGCAAAAAGGTGGATTGGTTCGAAATGGTAAAAGTTTAATGCTGGTGAGCAAAAATAAAGTTGATTTGTTCGCCAAAATTTGGTGAATTTGGCAAAAATTAAAAATGGCCCCTCGGCCTTTGCATTTATGCAGAAGTTTTATGGATAAAGTAGCAAAAGTTTGACCAAAAGGTTATATCAACGTTGGGCCAGCCACCCGAATACCCAACACCAAGTAGAAGCACCATTTCGCGCACCTATAGCAAACGCACAAACCAACACATCCACACAAGCAAGCACCAGCGCCTAACTCCAGAGTATAGCCTCGGGCTCATGTCATCAAGTGCATGTTGCAAACATGCAAATATATAAAGGCTGTAAAATCCCTTCTCCACGCGCATGTGGGATATTGCGCAGAGAATAAAAAAATATATGTAAACAGCAGCGTTTAAAACCCTTTGCCAGGCGTTTGAAGCCGGTTTCAAGGTGTCGATGGCAGCTCCACACAACCTGTCAACAACAACGCCATACACAAGACATGAGTCCCGCTGAGATCGCTACCGAAGAGGCAACAAGGAACAAGAGGAACTTCCTGAAATAATATCTCTTGGTGAATATATAGGTCCAGGAGAACAAACATTGGTAAGCGTCGTGGGAGAAAGCCAAAAATACACTATGATGAGAGAATGTATCGGCGTGAATGCTTGGAGCCTGGGTGGCCATCTCACAGTCATTGTTTCTCTTGTCATCATATTTTTCTTTCTATTTCAGAGTTTCAGACACATAATAAGGGAAAATGTGCATCGAACAGAGTTTCAGTTCTGGAGGAAGCTACAGAGAATAATGATGTGGCTCCAAAGGTGAAAAGGCGAAAAACGGGAAAGCAGTCACTCACAGGCAGATCGTGTCTTAGAACCGATGAAGACTGCCTCACAGACTCCTCCAAAGAAAAGGGGAAAGTCATCACTTCTCTCCTCAAACTCTAGTGAATTTAAAAAGAAAAGGCCACAAGCAGTCCATATGAGTTGACAGAGGTATGTAAGAAATTTATAGTTCCATGTTCAAATAAAGATTTAGCGCGCGACATAGGCTTGATTGCCTCTAATGATATAGCAAGTTTTGTCTCAGCACCATCCTATTCACCTTCGCTTGATCCAAGTCTCATGATCTGCCTTTCCAAACACGGTGGAGGTGGTTTAGACCTCTCGGCACCCAACCATTCTACTCTTGATGTTGTATTAGTACAGAGCAGACTAACATCCATGCTCCTTTGGGTACTTCGCATACAGTCGTCAACTCACGCCTTACCTCTTCACATTTGGCTGTATTAGGTGAAAACATGAATGGAAAAATGCATCAAATGGGTACAATTCTAGGGCCTGGCTCCAAGGTGGACAATGGAAGAAACTCAGCCATCTTATCGAGGAACACAGCAACCAACTTTCAAATATTTGCAAAGCGCATTGTTCCTGAAACTTCCATGAAGCCATTTTTAGGAAGGATGTTGCCAATTTTAAGAAGACTTAAGATCAATTTGTTTGATATGGATGCCGCTTTATCTGAACCAATCCTAGAGCCCTCAAAAGCTTGTTTTCCAAAAAGACGTGCTTGGCGTGCATTTGTGAAGTCTGCAAAATCAATATTTGAGACGGTTGAAGCCACAATAATTTTGGAACATATGATCAAGACTGATTGCTTGAGAAAACTATGGTGGTATTGGTCCTCATGCTCAGCAGCGGTCAAAGTATCAACAATATCTGCTCTAGCATTAAAGATCTTTGCCCTTGATGCAGTTTTTATGTACAGGAAGTCATCAATTACTTCCGAACCAGCAGACACCCCAAAGTTGAGCAAGCCTGGCCAGAAAAAGAAGGACGAGGATGGATAGCGATCAGGGTATTGGCTGATATGCATTATATTTTCCTGAAGGGCAGGCCCAACAGAAGAATGTTCTGGGGTATACCTTATTATTTTTGCTCTTGTTCTAAATTTTCTCGACTGGAGTCCAATTGCAGGTCGTTCAGATGATCAAATCCCATTTTCTGTAGCATTGAAAGGATCCGAGAAAGCAGATAGATCAATGTTTGAAGCGTCGTTCAAATGTAACTGGCAATCAAAGGGCATGTGGCCATTTAATTTCATGAGTGACCAATAGAAAGGTTCTAAAATTTAAATCAAAATAATCCTACCATTCACACTACCCCACCTCACATCACTCCACTCACCACACACCTACGTAATATCCCACTCCCCCTATGCCATTACTCCAACCCCACCTACCCCCACTACCCATTTCCCTACGTCACCATCCACTAATTCCCTCCATAATCCTGCCCACCTAAACTCCCACACATTTTCATATACGCACCCCCCTCATCCACCATATCAAAACTAATCAACGCACCTCGT
>SNQJ01S0013542.1:22100-33117 GCA_010110895.2 Picea sitchensis
TTAGAGGTTTTTGGAATTATAGGAGTGACATAGATGATAAGGGTTAGTGGTTCTAAGGGTTTTAAGGGTTGGGGGTTAATGGTTATGGAAGTTTGGGATTAGGGCCTAGAATTTAGGTTGACAAAGTTATAATGGTTAGGAGTTATAAGGCATAGATATTATGTATTATAATTGGTAAGGTTTGTAGGGGTTTGAGTTATGATTACTTATAGAGGTTATATGAGTTAAGACTTGAGAATTATATGGATTAGGGGATATAAGGGTCACAAAATTCATCATGAGTTATTGGGGATAGGGGTTATACTTTTTAAGAGTTATAACAATTTCTTTTAAAGGGATATACATGAAAAGTCTTATTTGGGATATGAGTATAGTTATTGGGTGTAAGGGTGTAATACCCCTATTTCCCCAGCTTGTAAATATAACTATAACTTGCCAAAATATTTTGGCAGACTGAATGTGTGTGAATGTTGGATTTGATGAACCTTTTTGTTATAAAAGGTAATGTATGTATTTCTATTATTAATTAAAAATGGATAGTGTTGCATAGTTGTTGAAAGAGGGGGTTTTCCAAGATAGACCATGATGCTAGGGGAGAGATGGTGAGGATAACCAGAAATGGTTGAGATTACCCCCACCAAACTAGTACCTTATTGGATTTAATTGCTCAGACCCAGAACAGTCCTCTGACCCATAAACGAATTACCATTTAGAATGGTAGTTGGGAATCCCTATTCAAGAGTTAATGAGGAGATGGGAAAGAGTACGCATCTACTAGTATTCCTAACCTGACCATGATCTGGGGACTCGGACCTGGGAAATATTGTTGAGGAAGGTAAGAAAGGAAGTGGATTGAGTGGGTAGAGGAGAACGACGAAGAGAGGAGAGCACAGGTAACTCTCGATTTTTGAGGAGAACTGAGGAACAAATTTGTTCTGGGTGCAAGAGGTTGTGGGCAACGTTTTCAATCCAAGCTGATAAACAGGATTGCAGAGAAGACAAGTGACTATGGAACTACTCGTAGCATACCCCCTTTCTTGGTACAGAGAAAATTGTTTTCTAATTTTTTGTGGGAGGAGGAGAGTAACCTTTGTCCCTGACTATCATTGAGCAAGAAGAAGGAGTCTCTCTCAAAGCATCATGGTCTAGCTAGGGGGTGGCCAGCGGTAAATCCATTCAGGAGTGGTTGTGCCTATGGTTGGGTGGAAACAAGCACCCCTTTCGGCAGTTTCTTCACGATTCTGGTTTCTAATAAGTATTCTCATACTCTGTGTACTGGAATGGAAATGATGATTGAATATACATGTCTATGACTAAATTTTGTATTGAATGATTAAGGTCGAGGTGTTCATTTTTTTCTATGAACTCATGCTTTTGAATGGTCTTCTATTTGCCTCTGCTTAGCAGCAGGAGAGTCATTAGACATGGATATGTAAACAGATCCAAGAATAAGGTAAAATATTTGTATTGGTTGGAAAATTCTTAAGGTAATTCCCCATAGATTGACCTTATAATACCAAGAGTCGGGGTAGATTTAGTTGAAATACTTCAGTCTTGTCAATCCCTTGAACTTACCTTCATAGGATTACTAAATTTGAGCTATGTGGAGGGAAGGCGCCTCTTTCAAACCATCTGTCTGTGTGACCGAGGGCTCATGCCCACGACCCTAACTAAATAATGGCTAAGGTTGGAGCATGCAGCCTCAAGGCTTTCTAGGAAAACCTATACGACTAAGACCTTGGACCCCTTTTCTAAGTATGAAAGGAGCTAAGCTCTTTTGGCTTCAGAACTTCAGGAGCTCGGAGCTCTTGGATATTGTGGCCTTACAACCATCAAAACCCTCAAATGTCGGAGTCGCGAAGTGACGCAAGCCGTAGATCTGAGGGTATTTGGAAGCCTCTCTAACCGTTGGATCTACACCGTGGTCAGTTTGGCATTGACCGCTTCGGGAGAACGGAGGTGTCATAACGCTAAAACCCTCGAATTCCAGAGTAGTGAATCAATGTGAGTTATGTATCTAAGGATCCTTCGGGACCCATCCCTGTTGTACGATCGACTAGTGAAAGGACAGTGTAAAACACTCCAGCGAAACCCTACTCTGGGATATTCGATTGTTGATGAACGAGGATGTTACCAAAGTGTTGAAGGCTGGAGTGATGTGGTCTACTGACGTCACTGAGGGTGACATAGACCCATAGTAGGGGTGCCATGTGTCACCCCAATTCATGAATTTCATATATCTTAGGGGTACAATTGATCTTTACATGAGTCGCTAGTTGATTGGGCCACGTGTCTCCCATATCCCCTGCCAAATGTCGTCTGTTGGACCTACACCGTGGCCAGTTAGGCATTGACCACTTTGGGAGTAAAACATTAACTACATGGCCAAACTCCTGAATGTCAAAGTCGCGAAGTGACAAGGACTGTCGATTCATAGAAGCTTCGGTACATCTTGTGACCATTCGATCCAGACTATGGTCAGTTCGACGTTGACCACTCCGAGAGCAAGGAGGAAGTCCCACAGTAGATCCCCTGAACGCCGAAGTTATGAAATAAGGGAGGTCGTAGATCAAAGGATCTACGTGGATGCTTCTCGACCATTAGATCTAAGGGCGTCAAAAGGCTATTAGTACAGAGTGACGTGGCACACTGACATCACCTAGGGTGATGTGGACCCACATTTGACATTCCACGTGTTACCTGAAATCATACATTTCGCAAAACCTATGTGCCCATTTAAAATGTAACACGTGTCACACACTGAAGGGGCCACATGTCATCTCTTCCTTTTCGCATGTCATCCCCCCGTCACATATTCGCTTGGATTATTGGCGGGTGGAGTATTCAGGACCCACCTGTCCTTGTCTTCACGTTTAATACGTCACCACGTGTAAGGGTGGACCTTTCAGGAGTCCGGGACTTCGGGACTCCAGAGGTTTGGGGTGTAGTGTCGCAGATAATCTGAAAGGCCCAAAGGCCACAACCATGTGGATATATTTTAGGATTATTCGGGAGCTCGAGAATTCGGGACTCCGGAGGACATGCGTGCAGAAAGGAAAAGGGGCGTTCAGTGCTGAAGCGTCGAATGTCGAACTCCCCTCTAGCCTGTGTGTTAAATGAGGATCAAGTCCCATTGTTGCATTAGACGATGGATGGAATTCCCCTATGGATGTGGGAACTTGGGGATGGTACAAATGAGATGGACCCACGTGGGTGCCATGTGGCCCTTGATTGATAACACCCAAATATTTTTTGGAGTCCATTAATTGCAATCCAAAGCTCGGTTTTGAGCCTGGTAGCAGTCGTTAGAAAGCTAAGGTTGAGTATAAGAGGATGGAGACCTAGGATGGAGGATTCGAGATTATTAAAGTAAGCAAAATTTTGATGCCCCATCCCTAGAAAGGGTACTTGGGGGTCGGGTGTGTTACAAATTGGTATCAGAGCAGGCAACAACACTTGGCCTGCTTGGGCTCATGAACGAGCTGCATAAAAATATCATTTGAAGACTTTTATGGGTGACACCATATCTTAACCCTTCCCTAACAAGCTTATTTAAACCTCTACTGAAGAGAGGAATGAAGCTTTATATTGTTGTTATATGTTTTGCAAAATCTGAACTATGTATTGTTCATAAACTAGTAGATCATTCACTAACAGAAAATGTTTTATCAGCACTCAAGCAGTCAGTGGACCCAAAAAAAACTACAGTGTAAAGAATGGTGACACACCATGAATTGGGGGAAATCTCCCACAATAAAGAGGAAGAATCTGATGAGAGGAGGGTGGCAGAAACCCCTCTAGATTTGGTTGAAACCATAAGAAGCCTCATGGAAGAATTATAGAGTTGTAAGGTTGGCAATGAAGGGTTGATAAAAGAGAAGGAAAATCAAACTGAAATTAGCATAGTCTTACTGCAAATCTTATCAGATATACAAAGGAAGTTGCAACATGGACCAACGGCCAGTCATGTGGACAAACAGCATACTAATAAAACTCAAAGTCCACCTAAGATATGAAAGCATGGTCCTAAAAGTGGCCACACAAGGAGAAGTACCTCAAAGAAGGCCCAACATGGAGTCAAGAGACACTCATTGGAAGAATCCTTTGGTGAGGAAACTGAAGACTCCAAGGAATATTGTAGTAGCAAAACTAGTTCACATTCCCAGAGGAGAAGGAAGAAGAGGAAACATTCCAAGATCCATGACCCTGAATATTTCAAGAAATCCAAACCACCCACTTTCGATGGAGAAATTAAGAAGGGGGGAGAAGTAGAAGTTTGGTTTCTTGGCTTGAAGAAGTACTTCAGAGTCCATGAAAACTTAAAGGCTTGAATAGTCGTTTTCAACCTGAATGGAAAGGCCTCCATTTGGTAGGAGGGCCTTAGGAATGTGAAAGGAATCCATGAGAATGACTTGTCATGGAAACAATTTGAGAAATACTTCAAGAAGAAGTATATGTCAGAGAAATACTTTGATGGGAATACCAAGGAGTTCTATGAACTCAAGTTGGGACAAATCACAATAGATGAATATATCAACAAATTTCTTGAGTTGATAAGGTATGTGCCCTACATAAAGGATGAAAAAGTAAAGATGAAACTATTTATTAGTCGATTACCTCAGTCCTTATGAGATAGAATTGATTTTGATGAACCGAATACTTTAGAAGACATCTGGAAGGCAAGGTATTGATATGAGCAATTCAAGAATAAGATAGAACCTTATGAGGACTAGAAGAAGAAAAGTAGTTTGGGATTCAAGAAGAAGGGGTTTAAACCCTTGATATTTAAGAACCATGGGAGAGGTTCTAAGATGAGCCTTCCTACTAAAAGTGTATATCAGCAAAATTTCTTATCTCATAGTGGAAATAAACCCTTTGGAGAAACCTCAAGAAACACTGATAACACAAAGAGAGAACCCTTGAAATGTTGGGGTTGTGGAGAAGAACATATGTTGAGGGATTGCCCACATAGGCAACAGAACAATAGGAGGATCTAAAACATCCAAGAGGCTTCCACGGTCAATGATGTGGCTAGGATCATGCCACAAAGTTATGCAGCCTTGGATAATAGACAATTTGACCACCAAGCTTCAGTGGTGGAGATGGAAGGTATGATTTTCGGCCATCTAGTTTCCATTTTAATTGACCCTGTGTATAATTTGAGTTATTTTTTCCCTCAAACTGTTGAGAAATGTAAATTGCAGCAAGTTAAACATGTTAAATCATGGCTAGTACAACTAGCCACTGGAACCAAAAGAAAAGTAACAGAGCTCATACCAGCATGCCAATTCATCATGAATGGATTACCCACCCAAGCAACCCTAAACATGCTCCCTTTATGATCTTATGACATGTTGATTGGCATGGACTGGTTGGCTGTCCAAAAAACCAAGTTGGATTGTTACAATAAAACTTTGAAGTGTGAATATGAAGAAGGGAGAAAGGTAACCCTACAAGGGATTCAAAAGTCTGTCTCAGTGAGACAAATATCAGCCCTTCAAGTGAAGAAGTATTGGAGAAAAGGATGTCCTTTGTATGCAATACAAGTGTTGAACAATGTTGAGAACAATAAACCAAGCCTAGAGGACCATCCCATATTAAGAGAATATAAAGATGTGTTCCCAGAAGAGGTACCAAAACTACCTCCAAGAAGATATATTGAATTTTCAATAGAACTTGTACTGGGAGCGGTGCCAGTGTCTCGAACACCCTATAGAATGAGTACTCCATAGCTAGTTGAGTTCAAATTACAGCGAAAGGAGGTGTTGGACAAAGGCTACATTTGGCCTAGTCTATCTCCATGGGGAGCGCCAACCCTATTTGTGAAAAATAAGGATGGCACACTCAGGTTGTGCATGGACTATAGACAACTCAATAAGATGACCATTAAGAATAAGTATCCCTTGTTGAGGATCGATGACTTGTTTGACCAATTAAAGGGTGCTACAATTTTCTACAAGATCAACTTGAGGTCTGGATACAATCAGGTCTGAATTAAGGATGAAGACATCCACAAAACATCCTTTAGGACGAGATATGGTCACTCTGAATTTGTGGTGGTGCCATTTGGGCTTACCAATGCACCAACCACTTTTGTGTGCTTAATTAATAATGTACTCAGTAAGTTCTTGGACATATCGGTATTGGTTTTCATTGATGATATCTTAATCTGTTCCAAGAATAGGGAAGAGCATGAAGAACATTTCAAGATAGTGCTTCATTTGCTAAGAGAACATCAACTCTATGCTAAGTTTAAGTGTGACTTTTTCATAGAAACAAGTCCATTACTTAGGCCATGTTATTTTTGAAGAAGGAGTGGCATTTGATCCTAACAAGATCAAATCCATTATGGATTGACCTACCCCAAAATATGTATCTGATATCAGATCCTTTATGGGCCTAGCAGGATACTATAGGAGGTTTGTAAAGGGATTTTCCAATATTGGTTGCCCAATAACCTCCCTTCAGAAAAAGGGAGTTAAATTCATTTGGACATCAGAATAATAAGAGAGATTCCAAGAACTGAAATACCTTCTAACCAATGCACATGTGTTAAATATTGAAGACCCAGAAAAGGACTTCCTTGTGTGTAGAGATGTCTGCAAGCAAGGGCTCAAAGGATTTCTTATGCAAGAAGGACATGTAATTTGCTGCGAATCCATAAAATTAAATGAGCATGAAATCAATTATGTGACCCACAATCTAGAATTGGTTGCCATAGTACATGCCTTAAAACTGTGGAGCCATTACCTCCTAGGTAAAAGATTTGTGCTTAGGACGTACCATAGTGGGTTGAAATATTTATTTGATTAACCAAAGCTCAATGCCAGACAAGCTAGATGGATGGATCTCCTTAGTGAGTTTGATTTTGAAATCAAGCATATCAAAGGAAAATAAAATAGGGTGGTTGATGCCCTTAGCAGAAGTATGAAAGTGATTCACTTGGCAGTTGTAAGCACTTGTGAAATAGACGTCAAGGAGAGAGTCAAAAGTGGAAAAGAAACAGATGTGTTTTTAAAGACTGTGAAATCATACTTATAGCAAGAGCCCACGTGGCTGAAGTATGAAGGTTATAAATTGTTGAATGATGGTATGCTAACTTACAAAGGAAGGTTTCATATTCCAAATTGTGACAACTTGAAGAGGTTCATAATGAATTAACTAAACAAAATACCATATAATGGTCATCCTAGTTATCAGAAGATGATCACGGCCACTAGGAAACTCTTCTATTGTCCTGGACTGAAAAAGGACATAGTTGATTACTTGGCTAAATGTCTAGAATGTTAGCAGGTTAAGGCAGAGCACCGACATCTAGCAGGATTTTTGTAGCCCCTACCAATCCCATAATGGAAATGGGAAACCATCTCCATGGATGTCATCACAGGGATACCAAAATAACCCAAACAGAATGACGCCATCATGGTAGTGAAGGACAAACCAAGCAAGGTTTCTCACTTCATTCTCGTCAAATCAAATTGAAAGGAAATAGATATTTCCATTATTTTCATGAAATAAATATTTAGATTGCATGGTATGCCTAAAGAAATAATATCTGAAAGCGATACAAAATTTGCTTCAAACTTTTGGAAATCTTTGTTTGTTGGTTTTGAAACTAAATTTCTATTCAGTACAACCTATCGCCCTCAAACTGATGGACAGACAGAGAGAGTAAACCAAGTGTTAGAGGACATGTTAAGGATGCATGTAATGCATTAGCCTAAAAAGTGGCAAGGCTACCTACCACCGGTAGAGTTTGCCTACAACAATGGCTATCAAGAGTCATTAAAGATGAGCCCTTTTGAGGCCCTCTTTGGTAGACAATGCAAGATTCCAATCAGTTGGGATAAACCAGTAGACAGAATTACAATCGGGCCAGATATGATGAAAGAAATGGAACAACAAGTAGTTCAAATAAAATAGAATATGAAAATACCTCACGATAGACAGAAAAGTTATGCAGACAAAAAAATAACTCCTAGAGAGTTCAAACCAGGGGATCATGTGTATCTCCAAGTTAAACCCAAAAAAAGATCCTTGAGAATAGGATCATGTTCCAAGCTGGCACCTCAGTATTGTGGACCCTTTGAAATTTTGGATAGAGTGGGACCTATAGCATATAGACTAGAACTTCCTCCCACAGTGAAGGCACATAATGTTTTCCATGTTTCGTTACTAAATAAATATGTACATGATTCTAATCATATAATTGATTGGCCTATGATTCAGGTGGAACCAGAGGGAGAATTCCTACCAGAACCACAATGCATAATAAACATGAAGGAAATTCCACACAGGAACAAAACCATTGCACAGGTCAAGGTGCAGTGGAAACACTTTGGTCCAGATGAAGCTACATGAGAAATGGAGAATGCCATGAAACAGGAATACCCATTTTTGTTTACTTTTGTACATACAGAGCACATCGACAAGTATAACATCAAGGACGATGTTCCTTTAAAGGGGAGGGGATCGTAATACCCATGTTTTCCCCAGCTTGTAAATATAACTATAAGTTTCCAAAAGATTGTGGCAAACTGAATGTATGTGAATGTTGGATTTGATAAACCTTTTTGTTATAAAAGGTAATGTATGTATTTATGTTATTAATTAAAAATGGATAGTATTGCATAACTGCTGAAAGAGGGGGTTTGCCAAGATAAACCATGATGATAGGGGAGAGATTGTGAGGGGAACCAGAAATGGTTGAGATGACCTCCACCAAACCAGTAACTTACTGAATTTAATTGCTCAAACCCAGAACAGTCCTCTGACCTAGAAATGAATTACCAGTTAGAGTGATAGTTGGGAAGCCCTCCTCAAGCATTAATGAGGAGATGGGAAAGAGTACCCATATGCAAGGATTCATGACTTGACCACGAGCTGGAGATTCGTACCCACTCAATCTCGCTGAGGAAGGAAAGAAAGGAAGTGGATTGGGTGGGCATAGGAGATCGACGAAGAGAGGAGAGTGTAGGCAGATCTCGAGTTCTGAGGAGAACTAACAAAAAAATTCGTTATGGGCGCAAGAGGCTGCGGGTAGTGTTTTCAGTCCAAGTTGATAAACAGGGTTGCAAAGAAGACGAGTGATTGTGGAAGTACTCGTAGTATACCCCCTTGCTTGGTACAGATAAAACCGTTTGCTAAGTTCTTGTGGGAGGAGGAGAGTAACCTCCATCCCTGACTGTCATCGAGCAAGAAGAAGGAGTGTCTCTCATAGCATCATGGTCTAGCTAGGGGGTGGCCAGCGGTAAATTTGTTCAGGAGTGGTCGTTCCTATGGTTGGGTGGAAATGGGCACCCCTTTTAGCAGTCGCTTCACGATTCTAGTTTATGATAAGTATTTTCATACTCTTTGTACTAGAATGGAAATGATGATTGAATATACATGTCTATGACTAAATTTTGTATTGAATGATTAAGCTAGAAATGTTCATTGTTTTTCTATGAACCCGTGCTTTTGAATGGTCTTCTATTTGCCTCTATTTAGTAGCAAGAGAGTCATTATACGTGGATCCATAAACATACCCAAGAATAAGGTAAAATCTTTGTATTGGTTGGAAAATCCTTAAGGTAATTCCCCATGGATTGACCTTTTAATGACAAGACTCGAGGTAGCTTTAGCTGAAACACTTCAGTCTTGTCACACCCTCGAACTTACCTTCGTAGGATTACTAAATTCAGGCTCTGTGGAGGGAAGGCACCTCTTTCAAACCATTCTTCTGAGTGATCGGGGGCTCATGCCCACGGCCCTAACCAAATAATGGCTAAGGGTAGAGTGTGCAACCTCAAGGCTTGCCAAAAAAACCCATATGACCGAGACCTTGGAACCCTTTGTTAAGTCCAAAAGGAGCTAATCTCTTTTGGCTTCGTAACTCCGGGAGCTCGGAGCTCCGGGATGTTATGACCTTACAACCATCAAAACCCCCAAATGTTGGAGTCGGGAAGTGACGTGAGTCGTAGATCCGAGGGTAATTGGAAGCCTCCCTGACCGTTGGATCTACGTCGCGGTCAGTCTGGTGTTGACCACTTTGGGAGAATGGAGGTGTCATAACCCCAAAACCCTTGAATGTTGGAGTAGCAAATTAATGTGAGTCGTGGATCTAAGGATCCTTTGGGACCCATCCATGTCATCCTATTGACTAGCAAAAGGACAATGTAAAACACTATGGTGAAACCCTACTCTAGGATATTCGACATGCTAATGAACGAGGATGTCGTCGAAGTTCCGAAGGTCGGAGTGACGTGGTCTACTCATGTCACTGAGGGTGACGTAGACCCATAGTAGGAGTGCCACATGTCACCCCAATTTGTGACTTTCATAGATCTTAGGAGTCAAACCGACCCTAACATGTGTCGTCAATTGATTGGGCCACGTGTCTCACATATCCTCTGCCAAATGTCATCCGTTGGACCTACCCCGTGTTCAGTCTAGCATTGACCACTTCGGGAGTAAAATTAAAACTACATGGCCAAACTCTCGAATGTCGAAGTCGTTAAGTGACAAGGACCATCAATCTAGAGAAGCTTCGGGACCTCTCGTGACCGTTCGATCCAGACCGTGGTCATCTGGGTGATCCAAGTGGATATCGGTGGCCACCCACCTTCTCCAGCTGGCCCAAAACATGTTTCTGGCAATTTTGGTAATTTACTATTTTTAGCAGTTTTTAACTTCCGGGGCCATTTTGAGGCCCTAAACGATGTTTTTTGAGAAAACGAGGAGCAACATGGATATTTCTCGGATAGATCTTTCCAATGAGCTATTGAGCGCCCAAAACGGAGATCGTATGCAAAAGTTACGCCCCTGGGAAGTTGACGTATCAACTACCCCCATCGGGGCCCACAAACCTTTTGGCTTTTCATCTTCCGAGGTTGGGGTTTTGGATTTTACTTATGTTAAAAAGGCCCTTAGAGCCTCATTGTAATAATCATCTTCTCACGGATGCGAGTAGCCATCACATCTCTTCTCAGAGATAAGCTACCACCATTCTAGCGAGTCTTTCACTCTGTATTTTACA
>SNQJ01S0013542.1:33127-44270 GCA_010110895.2 Picea sitchensis
CCAATTCATTATAGCCTTTTGTAGATGAGCTAATGGATAAAATTGCTTCTTGATTGCAGTAATAAATTCAGTCCATGATAAAGTAATCTTACCATGTTTCTTAATTTCATCCTTGGTCTTGGCTTCCCACCATACCAATGCTTCTCCATCCATTCTTAGCGAGGGTAGTTGTATCTTGGTGTCGTCATCATGAAGGTTTTGAATCCTTAAATAAACTTCCAATTGTCTGATCCAATTGTCAAGTTTCTCTGCATTGACTTCACCGTTAAACATAGGCAATTCAAATTTGACATCAAGATTTAAAAAATGATTTTTACCAGTGGTTTTCGACTTATGAGACTAATTTACTGAAGTCAAGGAAGACGATGTAGAGGAAGAGGATGAAGATGGAGATGGTGAATCACCATTTCCTCCATGTCCTTTCTTTGACTGATCATTACTCTTCTTTCCTCCTGTGGAACCCTCTCCTTCTTTCTGGTTTTTAGACCCTTCTCCAACAATCCTATCATTTCTTTCTTGGTAGAGGATCCTTATCATCTCAGTCATATCCAAGAAAGCTTTCTGGAATACCCGTTCTTCTTCCTTGGGATCCATCTCTTCAGGAGCTTCTCCTTCTCTTTAATACATGCTTGAAGCTGCTTCTAGGGCTCTTGGAGGTGGTACTATGACCCTTCTTGGTTGTGGATTAGTTTGTGCACTAACCAAGTTTCCTTCACCTCTCTTGAGTTTTAGCCTAGTAAGCATGAAAACTTGCAAACAATTAAATTAATGTTTGCATAAAACAAATGATGAGTAAAAACTCTAGCTTCTAAAGCTCTAAACCTGAGCTCTGATACCAACTGATCTGAAAATGAAAATATTTGTTTTGCTGTTCAAAGTATTAATTTCCATTAAATTAAGTGTGCAAAGGGTTTTTGATAACTGTTTATGAATTTTGGTGTGAGGGAGAGTTGTTTTAATTTACTGTATAACAACTTTAATCTGAATAACACAACATAATAACTTCACCATAAACACACAACAACATGATGAGGCAATTCACCCCTCCTGGGCTACATCTGCTGGGTCCAAGGCTCCCAATGAGCATGTCCTTGATATATTATGATGTTCAAATTGGTAATACAGTGAGAAAAAGGCCTAAATAGACCAAACCAGCTGTGAAAATGAATTCAGAACACAGAAAGAAGCTAAGAATGACTATGATTTCACTTAAAATAGTGAAGTGTAGTCTAATGCAACTCCATTTCCCTCAAGGCCCTGATGGCTCCCCAAGCTTCTTTGAAGTAAAAATGGATGAAAGACACCTCTATTGGCTCTGCAACCTATTCTAATCGCTCCAGAATGCTGAGAATACCCGAAATCCCCCAAAATTTTGTCCAAAAAGGTTTTGTCAAAAAAAAGTTATGACCAAAAGAAGTTTTGTCCCCCTTTTCCAAAAAAAACTCCACCAACTTTGGAGTAATGGGAGTTAGGCCCGCTAACAATGGAAATTGAGCCTAAAAGGCAGACTCTGCCCAAAACTATCGAAACCATTTGGTTTAGCGTTAATTGTTAGGTGGTGTGGTCACATTACCTCCGCATAAACCGTCGGCCTTTATGGTTAACAAACCACGTTTTACAACTGTGGCATTAACGTTTACATAACCTCCGCCGCAACATGTGAACATAACAATACAAGCCGCAACCGTTGGGGGTCTATGGCCATGGTTTTAGGCTCGTGGTCCCGTGTAAAGGGGGTTGGTCCCCTTTTTGCTGCCAACCAAACTTTTGACAAACTTTCTATATGACATGTGACGTATGGATGGTAAGAACCACCACGAGCCCAGGCGGTTAGGCCTTGGGGCTACCACTCGATCGACCCACGATCAAATCCTTCCAACTCTCTAATATTTTGCCACACAAAATCTTCACCAGCCTGGGGCCACGTGGCGGCCTCCAGGCAGGCCCCGTGGCGCCCGCTAAATAGCCACCAAAATACCCAGTCAAACCAATATCCAATCCTCAAATACCAAGTGTCGAACGGTGATAGGCTGCTGATGGAATATTCTGTGGAATATTCTTTTTTAAATATTTTAAAAAAAAATCAAAGTCAACCCTGGTCAAACTGGACTTGAAGGAAATTGTGAATTTCAAACTTGAATAACTTTCACATACAATGTTGGATTTGAGTGCCGTTCACGGCACCAGGATCATATCGACGAGGCCTATCCAGTCGTTCTGGTTTCAACCAATTCTGAGTAGTTCCAATTTTGAGCATTTTTTCACTTAGGACATGATCACATGATCACGTTTGTTCTCCCGCTCGAAAAAACACAAGAATGAACAGAGTAAACTTTTATCTCTTTTTCGAACTCGCATGGATACACGAAAAAGGAACCCCCTGGAGTTGTCTTTAAGATCTTTTCAGACTCTCTAAACATGAAAAGATTGCCGAGTGATCTTGCTTCCTTTTCCACTCGGTAAAAGGTTTGAAAGGGCGTATTTCGAGTGATAATTTATCTCTTTTTCGGCCTCGCGAGACTAACATTATGAAAAAGGACAACCTTGGAGTCATCTTTAAGTTCTTTTTAGACTCTCTAAACATGAAGAATCACTGAGTTTACCTTCTCTGGACTCGTTAAACAATCATACATTGAAGGGCCCATATGAGACCGAACCCTTACTTCTTGTAGTTCTTTAAACAAAGGAAGAAGGACTTACCGAAGGTGAGTTATATTGAGCATGTGTTACCCTCCTCGAGCTCATTAAATTAAAAATAGGTACTTGTCTATCTGGATGAGGGAAAAATTTGAAGGAAGCAAGCCAAGCAGTTTTTGAAAACATCACCAGTCACTCTTACAGTCGCCCTTGAACATGACACTTTGTCATTGCATACATTTTAATCTGCTGAACCAATCCTATGAGTTTCTTTACTCCTTTGGGTCACCTGATGAAAGTCACAGTGTCCATTGCATCATCATGTTTTGGTCCATGTCATGTTTTTGTTGTTGTGCCTCAGTGTTCAAGGGAAGTATCTGCCTAGAGAGTCAACCATCACAAATATCATGTTTCAATACCTATGTCAGTCCATGTTCATTTGATATACCAATTTACATCTCTGTGTAAGTTTCGTGTTGTTGATGGGGGATACGTCAAGGCCTCCTGCGACAAGTCTATTCCTGTTGACTTCAACACATCATCCAGGAACTAGACTTAGAAACCAATTAGTACCTTGGGACTTGCATACCTCAATGGCAGGCCTCCTCACTTCTGACAGTGGGTTTACATCATTGAACCCTGATCAGAGGATTCCACGAATGTTCAACTTCAGCTCATCTATTCACATTCACTGGAGTGTACTAGGGTACATTGGGAATCCTTGACATCAATGGTGATTTCCCTCACACTTTTTAACGGTTTACCTCATTGATCGGTAATCAAGTGGTTTTTTCCATGTTCGACATCAAGACATCTATTCACATGGTTAGACTCGTACCGCATCAGGATCAGTAAGAATATCATGGGTTGAGTGATCACTTTGGTATGTACTTTGCCCAGGTTGCGACGAAGTTTCTCTTGAACATTGACACATATACTATCACATAGATCCACTTTGTATTGGTTCGTGGCTATGTCTTGTCGTCTCATAGATCCACTATGTATTTTTCGTGGCTACGATCAGTTCATGTCATGGAAGTATAGATCCACATTGTATCTTGGGTGGCTATACCTTTTTGTTAATACAATTATGGATCCACAGTGTATTTTATGGCGACCATACCTTGCAAGTCTTTATCACCCAAGCATAGGTATGCATGCCTTGGGTTTGAAACATATCATAATATTTGTTTGATGGTTGTGTGCAGCTTCGACTAGGTTCTCCGAGTCCATACTCTTCCTCGAAAAAGTCTACAAACTACTTCAATAACTTCGCAATTTGGGGGGAAATCTATTACACATCAAAATAACTCATTTCAATGATGACCTATTGTCGTCATTACAAGCGTTACAAGTGTCGCATTTTAGCCATAAGTGTCGCAAGTGTCGAAGACATCATACAGTCATCTTGCCTATGTCGTGTCTCGAACAACATCACAAGGACACTTGAAAGACACCCTCAAAGGCTGGTTTAAGAAGGAGAAATCACATGACAAAGAGTACAAAGATTTTACCATGGAAAAAACCACTCAAAAGTCATTTTTGAAGGCCAACGCTCCCCTACCCACTGCCAGGGAGTGCCAACGCTCCCTGCCCTCCTTTGGGGGAGTGTTGCAACAATCTGTGCCCCATTCTAAGGGAGCGCTGGGCTGTTTGAGGAAATCTTGGGTTATTGAGGAAAATCAGGGAAAAATCCCCCCCATCTCTGGAGTTAGTTGGATTCGAATCTGAGGTCAAGGATGGATCTTAGGGAGGATCCACAACTGATGGAGAAAGATCCTCAACCTATCCCAAGAATATCTAAGGTGGTTATGCCTCTCCAAGCCTATATAAGGAGCCCTCTTCATGGTGAAAAGAGAGGACATTGAAGGAATCATACTTATGATCTCATAAGGGAGATAATCAATAAAGCATATTCATTTTGATTGTGGATTATTTGAGCAAGGGGCTGGACAAGGAGAGATGGAAGAGGCTGCTGCAACTTCATCAAAGGTCTGTAAGTATTGCTATCTAGTTCTCATTAATACATGTGCCTGGGCTGTTTCTTTCAAGGTTGTGTATGCCTACATGAACTTGTATTTGATAGATATATATAGTTTTGGATTAATCATGGTAGAATAGGAAGTTTTTTTTTATTTGCTGTTATTGGATTGCAAGACTTGTTGAAGAGCTTGGGGATCAAGGCTCAACTTGGATTGGGCAAGGAAAAACATCGACAAAAAGGTACATTCTTCTTCCTTTTCTCTATTTGATTGACTTAGCTAGGTTTAAAAGGATTCCAATGACCAAAGTTAGCACCTTTCTGTATTGATCTTAGATATTTAGGGTTCAAGAGGAAATCCGCTTGTCCGTAGGGGGATTTTCACACTTTATAACCCATAAATATTAAACCCTTATAACCCACAATCCCTAACACTTGACCATGATAAGCTCCTAACCCATATAAATGTTATCACCATTAACCTCTAACTTCTATAACCATCATCCCTAGTCCTTATAATCCCTAATGAATTTACCCCTATTCCTTACATCCCTTATAAATCCTATATTCTATAATCCTTATGAACCATACAAAGTAAGAAAGATAGCCATTAACGTCTATCTCCTAATTGTTATATCCCTTAACCCACAATTCATATAATCCTATACCTTATAAATCCCTTAATTGTTAACCCATATCACCCCAAACCCATAACATTTATAACACATAATCTTTAGTGCATGGAAATTATATTCTGTAACCTTTGTAATCCTCAATCACAAACCCTTGTAACCTATAACCCCAACCCTTAACCCCTATAATTCCTAATCATTATAATCTCTTAAAATCCTAATCCCTATCACCCTAACTTTAAGCTTCAAAACCCTAAAATAAATAACCCCTATAAACCCTAATCCCTAGCCCCTATTACCCAAACATATCATCCCTAATATATAAAATCCATAGAACACCAAACCACTATAACCACTAACCTCTATCCCATAAACTATTATGCCTATTATCCTTATACCTACTACCCCTTGCAATTGCTAAACCAAGTAGCGTTTATTGCCCCTAGCCATTATAAACCTTAACACCAAATCCATTTTCCTTATAACTCTAATATTTTTAACTGATATAACTATTAACCTTTATAACTCCTAATAATTAACCACTATATCATATGATTGTTATATTCCCTAAACCTTAATCCTTATATACCTTATAGCCCTTAAACTGTACAACACTTATAAACCCTACAATCTAACATATCACTACTACCCCCTATACACTTGAACCCCTATCACTCATTTCACCTTTAAAACTTGAATCCTTTAACTTCAAACACCTAAAACACCTAACCACTATAACTCCTAAACTATATCCCTTATCTCTCCTATCTCCCCAACCACTATCAATCCTAACCACCAACCTCTATATCCCCTAACCATTATTATATTGTAACCCCAATCACCCATGAACCTTATAACCTTTAACCCCTATAACCATTATAATCCATGTCACCCTAATCACCCCTCAACCCTACAATTGTCAATCTCTAAACCCTATAACCACTATAAAATCTAGTATTGAATCCTTATAACTCCTAACCCATAGTATCCTAAATCCCTATCTCCTATAAACCCAAACCATAACCCCTATAACGCCGATCACTAAACCATGATAAAATATAAACATTACAACCTTTATAACCACCATAAACCTTAATCCATTTACCCCTTGAGCCCCAACAACTATAGCTCATAGCTTGTATAAGTCTTACAATGTATATCCTTTTATAACTAATTATTATAACTCTTGACACCTATAACCCCTAACCCTAATAACTTGCATTGAACTTAGCCCTTATAGCACCTAACCTATATAATTTTTAAACCTTAATTCATATAAATTTATAATTTATAAATTGAAACACCTTATAAAGACTAACCCATAATTCCTTACCCTTATAAACACTAACCCATAACTCTTATAAACCTTAATTCATATAACCTTTATAATTTATAAATTGAAACACCTTATAAAGACTAACCCATAATTCCTTACCCTTATAAACACTAACCCATAACTCCTAAACCTTATAAAGACTAACCCATAATTCCCAACCCTTATAAAGACTAACCCTAAAGCCTCATAACCCATATCTCTTCCCACCCTTATAAGTCTTATCACCCGTAACCTATGACCCTTATAACTCCAATTTCTATAGCCCCAAACCAATTTAATCTTTATAATCCTTAGCACCTATAACCCTTAACACCTAATCCCTATAACCTATTACCCTTATATTTTAACCCTTGTAAACCCTAACCCATGTAATCTAGATAATTGTGCACTTTATAACCCTTAAAATTCCTCTAACCCTTGTCCCCTAGAACTTATGAACCCTAACCCCTATAATCAATCACCCTTGAAACACAAAATCCATGATCCATTCATCCCATATCCATAATAACCTTAAAATCCAAGTCCCTATAACCCTTAATCCTAACTCCTATAAATTCTAAGCTTGTTTACTCTTGACGATGAATCCCTATCACCCCCAACTCCCATAACCCTCAATCATTAAATGTATAACCCTTACCATTATAAGTACTAACTCTTAATCCCTATAACCAATGGGATTTAAAATGCCTATCCCTTCACCATGATCCTTATAGATTTTAACATACTTAAAACCCTATCTATTTCTAAACCCTATCATCCATTACCCTCATCATCCCCGACCCTAATAACCCCTGTCACTTGTACAACCTTTATAACTACTACTATCCCTAAACTTTCTTAACTATAACCTTAACACCCCTAACCCTTATAACCATCAACCCCGAAAACCGTTATAACTTCTATATTTATTATCACCCTTAAAATCTAACCCTTAAGGCCACTAATATGTAACCATTATAACTGTTAACCTCCATAGGCCATAATACTTACAATATTTATAAACGTTTTCGATTTAACCCTTATAAACCTTGACATTAATAAATATAACCCTTATCTCCTAACTTGCACAACCGTTAACAACTATTTGTTTTATCCTTCTTAGCCAAAACTTGTAACCCGTAGAGCCCATACCACCCTAACATGTTACTCTTATAACCATAATCCCTAAGTCTTATAATACATATCCTCTGTAACACCTAACACATCTACCCAAAAACATCAAATCCCTAAACCCTAATTGTTACCTCTTATAATTCCTAACCCCCATAATTTTTAGACCTTAATACAAATAAATGGTAACCACATTAACTACTAACCCCAATAATCTCTACACCTATAGTCACTATCCATTAAGACCTATAAACCTTAACCTCTAATGACAATGAAATATAATGGCTTAGCCTTACCCATGAAACTCATAGAAATGTAAATCCTTATAACCACATACTCGTGACATAAACCTTTAATCTCTACATTCCCTAACACCCATAACCCCTAAGCTTCACAACCCTTAACATTTTAAGTTGTAACCCTTATAACCCTTCTCACGTCTATAAATACAAACACTCCTAACCCCTACAACTCCTAATTCCTAAGCATTATAATCCTTTTTTACTAACCCTTATAGGCACTAACCCAAATAAACTTAAACCTATAACCCCTATGAACATTAACCCATAATGAATATAACCCCTAAATCTCAAATCATAACCTCTAGGAGCATAGTGAGACATACTTAACCTCAAATTATTTAACTAGGTTATATGAATTATAAAACAAATAAATTAATATACTCTTAGCATTTAGTATTATGGGTGGAGGATGGTATTATTGTATATTAAAGTGAATAATATAAATAAAGCATTAGCTTCAACATATAACCCTTAACATATATGTCTTGACCCTTTTAACTTATAACATAAATAATCCTTGTAATCCTACACATTATAGCTTTTAAAATCCCTAATGACTATAATTCCTAGCCCATAATGATTATGGTTTGTAATACATAATCCTTTAACCCTTTAAACTTATATTCCCTAGTCTTTATAACCCTTCATCACTAATCCCTATAACCTATAGCTTCCAAACTTAACCACTATGATTAGAAATCCTAAATCCCTATAACTGCTTACACCCCTAATCCTAGTCACCCCTAAATCTAAACCTCAATAAATCCAAACAAATAACCCCTATAAACCCTAATCTATTGCCCATATTACCCAAACATATTATATCTAATCTATAAAATCCATAGAACCCAAAGAACTATAACAACTAGAACCCATATTCTATAAACTCGAATCCCTATAATCCTTATACCTACTACCCCATATAATTGATAAAGATTGTAATCCTTATCAAACCTATCCCTTGCAAGACTTAAAATCAAATCTATTGTCAATCTAACCCTAATCCATGTAGTTGATATAACTAATAACTTTTATAACTCCTAACACCTACCTATTACATCCTCTGGTCACTATAATCCTTAACCCATAACCATTATATACCCTATAGCCACTAAAATATACAACACCAATAAACCTTACATATTAACTTATAAATGTTGACCCATATATACTTGAACCCTTATCCCCAATTTCACCCTTAAACCTTAACCCCTTTAACTCACAACCCTTAAAAAACCCAATAACTATAACTGTTCATACTTATCCATTATCTCTCCTATCACCCTGAAAAACTATAAACTCTAACCACCAACCTCTGTACCCCCTAACCCTTATAATATCGCAACACCACTCACCCATAAACCTAATAGCCTTTATAATCTCACCGTAATCACAAATAACCCCTATAATTAGTAATCCCTAAATCCTCTGACCACTATACTACCTAATAATGAAGTCTTATAAATTTTAAACCATAGTACCTAAATCCCTATCTCATATAACCCCAACCCCTAAAGCATAGTCCCTATCCCCCTAACCATATCCCCAACAACCCTAATCACTAAACCCTTATAAACACTAACCACTATATAACATTTATAACCCATATAAATAATAACCCTTTATCCCCTTTGTAACACACCCGACCTCTAACAACCCTTTCTAGGGATGGGGCATCAAAATGTTTCTTCCTTTAATCGTCTCGAATCCTCCATCCTCTTCTACTCAACTGTAGCTTTCTAACGACTGCTACCAGGCTCAAAATAGAGCTCTGGATTGCAATTTATGGCCTCCCGAAGATCTTCGAGCGTTATTAGTCAAGAGCCACGTGGTGACCATGTGGGTCCATCTCATTCATACCATCCCCAAGTTCCCACATCCATGAGGGAAGTCCATCCATCGTCCAATCTAACAGTGGGACTTGATCCTCATTTAACACACAGGCTAGAGGGGAGTTCGACGTTCAATGCTTCGGCGTTGAATGTCCCTTTTTCTTTCTGCACACATGTTCTTCAGAGTCCCAAATTCCCGATCTCCTGAAGGAGCCCTAAATCTCTCCACATGGCTCTGGCCTTCGGGCCCTTCGACTTATTTGTGACACTACACTCCAAACCTCTGGAGTCTAGAAATCCCAGAGTCCCGAAAGGTCCACCCTTACATGTGGTGACATATTAAACGTGAAGGTAAGGACAAGTGGGTCTCGAATACTCCACCCGCCAATAAGCCAAGAAAATATGTGCCAGGGGGGGTGACACACGACAAGGAAAATATGACATGTGGTCCCTTCAGTGGGTGTCATGTGTCACGTTTTAAATGGACACATAGGGTCTGCAAAACGTACGATTTCGGGTGACACATGGCATGCCAAACATGGGTCCACATCACCCTAGGTGATGTCAGTGTGCCATGTCACTTCAGAATGATAGCATTTCGATGCCCTTAGATCTAATGGTTGAGGAGTGTCCATGTAGATTCTTTGATCTAAGGCTTCCATTACTTCGTAACTTCAGCATTCGGGGGATCCGATATGGGACTTCCTCCTTGCTCTCAGAGTGGTCAGCGCCCGGTGATCTAGATTATTTTCGGCACGAAATGAGAGCGGATATATAACACATAAATATTTAGAGATATTGCAAGAGAGACAACAATATAACAGAGATATAGTGGAAATAACAAGAGTCATAGATATACAGTAATACACAATTTCTATTAATGAAATAAATGTAAATGAAATAGAGACTGTAAAATACAGAGTGAAAGACTCGCTAGAATGGTGGTAGCTTATCTCTGAGAAGAGATGTGATGGCTACTCGCATCCGTGAGAAGATGATTATTACAATGAGGCTCTAAGGGCCTTTTTAACATAAGTAAAATCCAAAACCCTAACCCCAGAAGATGAAAAGCCAAAAGGTTCGTGGGCCCTGATGGGGGTAGTTGATACGTCAACTTCCCAGGGGCGTAACTTTTGCATACGATCTCCGTTTGGGGCGCTCAATAGATCGTTGGAAAGATCTATCCGAGAAATATCCATGTTGCTCCTCGTTTTCTCAAAAAACATCGTTTAGGGCCTCAAAATGGCCCCGGAAGTTAAAAACTGCTAAAAATAGTAAATTACCAAAATTGCCAGAAACATGTTTTGGGCCAG
>SNQJ01S0013542.1:59376-69781 GCA_010110895.2 Picea sitchensis
TCATTTTTTATACATAATCTTTGTAATTATCATAATTAATTAAGTTTTTATATATTTAGGGTTAGTTATAACAAAATACAAATATCAGAACAAGTCATTTTTGTTTGTTTTTGACAAAATACAACTGTCACTGTTGCAGATTCCAGAATCCTTGCCAAACTAGAGCTGTCGAATACTAAGTCTGCCAACAAATTAAAGCATTTTTATCATGTCCAATTTATGGGTAAGAGACAAAACACCTTTTCCTATTTGTTTCATTTAAAATGTCAAAACCCTCCACTGTCCATGAGAGAAACACCATAAATGCCAAGAGAGATCCTCCAAGAAGAGTTGCACCTCACTTCCAACACCAAAAATACCAAGAAAAGACTAAAAGATAATCTCTCACAAGAGAGTGAGTTATGTTATGTTTTAAAATGGGGAGAAACGTCCTCTATTTATACCAATCCATGACATTTGAATTAAAATTTAGGTCATTAAAACAACCGACAAGGCTGACTACAAAATTTACACTGTTTTTACATTAAATGCTAGAAAAATGTCATAATATGAGCAAAAAGAGGGACGTCAAGCCCTTCTGAGGGAGACGTTGGCCCTTTTTGGGCATATCCAACATCCAGAGGCCAGACGTTGGCCCTTCTAGGGATCCTCCAAGCTGCCACACGTGCCAAACAACCTCATCACACTGCCAGACGCTAGAATAATGTCCTGCTTTCCTGGGTGACGTCGTGTCCATCAAAGGCAAACGTTCCATCTGTAGTGGATGATTCCCCATAGGACGGGCTCTGCCAAAGTGTCCTGGGTAGAACATCCTTCTCTCTTCTCGTGCAAAGGCAACGTTGTCCTGACTTTTCCATCCAACAACCATTTGATGGGCTCTTTAGCCCCATGGAGGTCCGAGCTAATCATATCCCCATGTGTACTGGTCCACTGGTACCTGTCTGCCGGGTATGGTCTTGCACATCAAAAACTACGCCCTCCATGGGCTCATCAGTCCTCGGGATCATAGCAATGTCAATCACATTTCATCATTAAATTCATCAAATACATGCATAAAATCCCTATCATATCCTCTAATAGCTCAAAGAAATTACACTGACCTACTATACACAGTTGAAGAAATAGAGAAAACAACCTATTGGGTCGGTATCCATAAGAAGAGGAGAGTTTCCACAAAAGATCATTCAAGCCATGTATATGAAGTGATATGGTCTAAGGATGTCCAGTCATAGTAAGACCAGGGGTAGGTATTGTCTGTGGGTGCCTTTGTAGGAGGTGAGCTGTACCCGTCATGGATGCACTTTTTCCAAGCCCCTTTATTGCCTTTATTCTTTATTTATTGCTTTTCTTTCTTTTTTACTTCAAGGTCTGACCAGAGGGCACTACCTTGGCGTGGTGACCAGAGCTGACAGTGTTACCCACTGGTATTTTCGTAGAAATGATAAGGTTGGCTCGTGATGAGACCCCCTTTCCCTTGGCCATGCAACCAAAGGTCATTACCCTAGTGTGGTGATCAGATAATGGCAATGTCATACTGCTAGATACCTATGAACATAATGGGTCGGCTCGTGATGAGACCTCCCATCCTCTTGGTTAGGTCTTGTTTTATTATTTTTCTTCGGGTCCCATTTGTTTCTTATCGAGAGGCCTTTTATTGCCTTCTCGGGGATCCCTGGGCGAAGCATCTATAGGTTTTATTTCTTATGGCTTTTATCTTTTACCAGCTGCTTTTACCCCCTGGGCCTTTAGCCCCTTCTTCCCACAGGACGAAGTGTAACCCCTCAAGTAGGTCATCCTAATGCCCGGACTAGGGGAATGGGATGGATGTATGGGAGAAAAGATGTAAAGTGATAGTATGGTGGGAGTGGACGATGGCTCTTCAAATCCCCCCTGGTGGCTAACCAAAACCCATGAACACAAGCTTGCTAGGTCACCCTGTTAATCCCCCAAATAATGGTCAAGTGGGTTAGTGTAAGATCCAAGAAGTTATCAGAAATGTAAAGAATATGATGCATATATAAGAAGGTTATAACGATCAAACATGACACATACCATGATACCTAGACCAATTACCTCATGAAGCAAGAGTCTTCTCTGATGCAAGTCCAAGCCGATGGTGATGGAAGCTGCTGCTGCTGACAGGACAAATCTGGCGAAGAAGAAGAAGGATGGGCCCTCGAGGGCCATGCTCAGGTCAATCCTGCTCTCGGTACTCCATGTCTAGGACCTGTGGGCCTCGAGACATGATATCCTAGTTATCCCTAGAGATCGGGGATAACACAACCCACCACAACTAATAAATTTAAGCCCTATATTTGATCTAACTCTTATAACCCATAACCCCAACAACCCCTACAACTAAAACCTATCATCCATAATTATTAACCCTTATAAATTCTATTTCTTAACCCTCATAACTCATATCACTTCCAACCCTCATAAATGGTGTCACCCCTAATCTCTAACCCCTCTTACCCCAAACCACTTTACTCTATAACCTTAACACCTGTAACCCTTAGCACCAATAATCCCTATTACCCATTATCTTTATCTCTTAACCATTGTAAACCCCAACCCATATAATCCATAAAATATTGCACCTTATAACCCATCAAATTCCTCTAAGAACTCATTACCCCTAGCTCTAATAAACTATAAGCCCCCAAATCCCTCTCCCATAAAACATTGAACCCCTAACCCATTATCCCATATACATAATAACTTGAAACAAAAATCAACTAACCTTAACCATTAGAATTGTTGGCCCTTGACCAAGTTTTGGGAGATTCTTGGTCGTAGTGACCTATTTTGAGACTTCGACAGCTTGTCGAAGGAGGAGCGCAAGACGAAGCAGAGATCAAGGGATCTCGACCCACTTTTGTGTCCTTTTTGGGTTTTTGGGATTATGTAACGGGATTGGGATGTCGTCCCATGGGTTTACTTGTGCTTAGGCCAGTTTTGTAATATATAAATAGAAGGCTAGGCAATGTAAGAAGTAGTTGAACATGCATCTATGTGATGTGAATGTGTGCTAAGTGCAAGTAGAGTCTATAAGTGCTTTGTGCATGATTGTAAGAGACTTGCAGAGCCAAGTGCAGGTACTTGTAACAGATTGTGGAAGGCTGAGTGCTGTAACGCAAGGAAGAAGGATATAGCGAGATGTGCAAATATTCTGTCCTGTGCGGAGTAGGGTTTTGATGGCTCTGTGCTTGTAACCGATTGAATGAAGACAATAAAGAAGAAGAGTTGGTGGATGTAGCTCCAGGGTGGGGGTGAACCACGTAAACACTGTGTGGTCTTGCTTTGTGCTTGTCTGAATGTGTTTATATCTTCTTTTGCTTAGTGTTTAGAGATGATTAGATAGATACACTTATGCTTAGTGATAATGATGTATAAGAATGTTAGATCTGATCTATATGAATGTGCGGAGTGCTTGATCTGCTAGATCTGACCTATCTATTGATGCTAAGTGCTTAAGTACGTTATATCAGTGTGAATGCTGCGAAGCCCTGTTTTATCAGGGAAGTGATTATTGATTGTATATTGAGGAACTGATGGTGCTAAGTGCTTTATTAAGTATTATAATCACAGATATGTGTCCCAGCTAAGGTTGCAGACACTCGAGTCTTGAAACCACCCCTACCTCTACCTCGGGTGAGACTTCATCTGCTTCACAGGTGTTGTCGAAAGGGCCGATAGTTAGGGATTTTTTGGTGCGCTATTGTAGCATTGAACCCTGGGTCTGCCCTTTTGCCAACAAATGGTTCCGTTGCCAGGACCTGAAACTGTGATTGCTGGGAACTGAGAAAGAAGAAGATTTGTGCAAATATCCATCCTAAAACTGTGAAAGCTCTGTGCGTGGATCTGTTGCCCTAGTGCACAACATTCTACTTGACCTAAGAAGCTCTGTGCTAAGGAAAAGAAGTCCGATCTAAAGAAAAGAGGTAAGATCCGAAACTTCGTTCCCTAAGAAAGGTAAAAGTGGGAATTCTTGATTAAAAAGAGGTAATATCTGCAAGCTCTGTGATCTGATAAAGGTAAGAATAGTTAAATGTTTTATATCTGGAAGCTTTGTGCTCTGTAGAAGTAAGATAAGTGGAAATTTTTGTTTCTAGAGTATGGATCTAGGTATGTTTAATAGAGTCTGTTCTAGTTTGAAAACTAGGGTATTAATAGATGAAAGAAGATTTGATGTGACTAGATCTGATAAGAATAGTGAAAGATATGTTATACCTATGCATAGAAAGAATGTTTGGACTGACAAATGGATGCAGGATCCTAGAAAGAATTTATTGTAGGTTAGCTCCTATGATCCTAGCACGCAGTACAAGATAAACTGGGGATCATTTAAAAGAAAGAGAGGATTAACCCTCTGTTACAACTGCAGAAAACTGGGACATCTTGATAAGGCATGCCCTGGGAAAAGACCTGGTTGTCTTTGTTGCAAATCTATGAACTATGAAGTGTTGGATTGCCCTAGAATGATTGCTAAGCTTGAAATTATGAACATAAGACAAGAAAACCCTAAGGTAGATCCAGAAACTAAGGCTATAACAGAACCCCAGAAAGAATCAGAGAAGGTATTGCTACAGATGAAAGAAACCTTGAATGACCATCGACATGTTATATTATCAGAGATGTTTAAAGACAAGGAATGCCTTGAAGTAAGAATAGGAGACTTCGACATTGACTGTGTTCTAGATGAGGAAACACAGGTGAATATCATGATAGAGAGAACTTGGGAAGCTATAGGAAGGCCTGCTCTGATTCCTTCATTAGGAGGAATAGGGTTATTCATAGGAAAACTGGTAAACCTATGTGGAAAACTCACTCAGATATCTATGAATGCCAATGGAACTTCGACAGAAGAAGAATTTGAGATTATTCAATTTATTGAGGACCGCGCCCCATTTACCATGTTACTAGGGAAACCTTGGATTGAAAGAGATCTAACCAGATGAAAAGAAGGAAAATTTTTGGAGCAGAAGAGACAAGAGTTAAAAGATTTCATCACTAGAAGGATTGCACACTTGATTGAAGAACAAGAGAACATATCAAAGCTACTTAACACTAGAGACCCATATGTCGAAGCTGCAAGAACATTAGAAGACTCGCAGAAGACTGAGGTACCTATCTTGGATAAAGAAGAGGTGTTAATCCTGAATCCTAGGAAAGAATATCAACAACGCGCAGTGACTATGTCCAAAGACGTTAAGAATCAAAATGGAAAAGGACTGCCGAGACGAAGCTCACTGTGAGGAAGGATAGAAAGCTAAGTAAGAAGAGAGATAAGTTTGAAAAGTTCCAGAAGGTTCCAGAAGGAACTTCGTAGACACAAAATTTGCAGAATGGGAGCTTCGCCAGGATATCAGAACAACGATACATGGTGCTTTTTCATGGCGAGGCAATATAACCGTTGGGACCGATATATCCATTCGATTGTAACTCTAAACATGTCAGAAAGCATTTATAGCTCGACACCATACCGTTGGACCATGCCATAAAGGACAAAACAAGAGTTAATGAGGCTTCATACCCATTACAAGCGAACCGTTTCTGAGTTGCCTATTTATCCCATCGTGCCATGCACGAAGAACACTTTTGTTAACCAATAATTTGAGCCCACAAACCAAGTGAATTGTATACAATAATCATTTCCCTCTTGCTGTTTATTCTAGTGCAGTATCTGAGTTAATTGTGAGCCTGATATTATTAATCCCGAGCGCGTATGTCTGACGAGCTCACCGCAGTTGAAGAATTAGTAACAAAAGTACTCCTTGACTTGATGATTGAAAGAGTCACGTCAGAGAGAGGATTGTCTACCGGTATACATGCATCATTGAAGAGAGGATTGCCGACCTCTCCGTCCATTGCTCGATCCGGACCATCGCGACCCACAGATGAGAAGCGAACCAAGAACATAGATGATATCACAAATGCTAAGTTGATTCCGAGCATTTTACCCACCTATCTACCACCTCTGAGTGACGCAATAAATCGAGACAGTGTGCCCAGAGACTTTGAGTATGAATTCGTCACTGCGTACCTCCTGAAGGGGATACGCACAGTTCACATAGATTAAGAAAAGATAGCAACGTTGAAGTTTAGTGACTTCAACCTCGGTGACAGGAAGGTCTACAACATGCTCGCCGCACATAAGTACCTGAGCAGGACAAAAGGAAATAATTCAAAGATAATTCCTCAGTCATGGACCCATAACCTCGCGCAGTCCACACTGCTCAACGTCATGAAGATTCCTCACTTCATAAGACACCAAGAAGTGAATGCATGTGTCAAACTGCTATTTTCCTGTTACCATGGCAAATACTTGTGGTTAAACCACTGTATCATAGTGGATCTGACATTGATCAATTGGATCACAGGGTTGAGTATGCAAGGCCCTGACCCACAATATTTATACCCCGGAAAAACAATGGATCGCGCTCTAGCACAAAGGATCAAGGACACCTATGGAGATGTCGAAAAGGGAATGCGAGGCTGCAAGGTAGCTTCTATCCAAAGCAGCGCAGTGCACCTAGCCTGTCAATTGATTGCAGGAAAGTTAGTCCACAAGAACCGACCCACCCAAGTGACTGGTTTTGTAGTCGACCTCGTAGGAAAGTGCGTGGAGGGCCTACAAATGAATTGGGAAAAGTACCTCGTGAACTAGTTGGAACTGGACTACAGGGAAGTGCAATATCAAGGATGTGAGTTCCACTTCAGTTGGATTCTAATCCTAATTTATTTCATCGCATGTGAGATGCTGGAAGGTGCGACCTTCCCAGACATCGAGCCCTTTGAACCTCTGGCCGCAAAGTTCAGTACACTGTGGTATTCCAGTGACATGAAAAAGAAATGGTAGTCAAATTATGTATTCCACACATATTACAATCAACTGAAGTTAGCTATCTAGTCCAAACCTTGTATCATGCCAAATACTCTCCACAGGTTTCGGTCTTTAATGAAATTCAACGAGGACCACCATTTCATTTATATTACAACGCGCACTGAGAAACATAAGCAACGAATTCAGTATTACTACAAGCTGACAGAGGAGGACTTAGAAGAAATCACCAAGGACTAGTTGGCGAACCTCCTCATTCCAGCAGACCCTGCGGAGATATCCGATTTAGACAGTCTAGAAACTGCGTTGGATACACTCGGACCTAGCAAGATAAAGAAGACCGAAGAGGTCCATGATTTAGACAACACATCTGTGAAGACCGCTTCCATCTCAATAGAGCAAGGAGGAGATGGTGGAGAGATAGATGGTGCAGAATTTGAACAGAAGAAAGGCGAGGTTACACCGCCTAGAGATGAGGAGGATCCCTCGAAGAAAAGGAAGGTTTCCCTGTCGAAACCTTCCTCCCGAAAGAAAGTGAAAGCAACCATGACCAAAATGAAGACCATCCTCACCTCCGACGAATTCGATTTCATCATAGCAACCCTGAATGATGCTTCGCTAGAGATAGCAAAGAAGAAAAAATCTAAGCAGGATGAGGTGTTCCATTGGATTAAGGACAATCTCTAAGGAGTGAAGTAGGCACTACAATACAGAATCACAATCTCCACTGTGCTTCCATCAGAAGGAACATCAGAACTGGGAGATGAGCCAGCTCAATTCCACCGAATCACTGATACAGTCGAAGCTCACCTTCGACGAGCTCAGGAAGAAACAACGCAAGCTACCTAGGCTTTAGCACAAGTACAGGGAGACCTTGTAGAACAATGCAGTACTGAAGAACGGGAAAATCTTTCTCTGCAAGCGAAGTGGGATGAAGAAAAAGAACAATTGCAACAAAGCAAGGAATAGTTGCTCGCAGAGTAACACAAAGTAAAGGAAATGGTTCATAGAGCACTTCGCTCTATGACAGTCGTAGAAGTAAATACTGAAGAGTGAGTTCCACAGCAGGTGGCACAACTTGAAGAAGTAATCCAACAGCTCCAACAACGCATAGAAGACTTGGAGATCTGCACTGTGCTCGAGACCCCTCAAGATGTAAGAGACCAAAGGGAAACAACTACCTGCAACATAGTTGATAAACTAAAAGCTCTTGCCTTGGAGTGCAAGCAACAGAGTAACTGCAGCGCCTAAACATATGATAACCTCACCGAGAATCCAGAGTTATAGGCATTAGAGTCACATCTAAAGGAAGCAAAGCAACACGTAGACACACTACAGGCATAGCTGAAGGCCTTGTCGATCATGGAAAGAATGAAGCGGTCTCAGGAGAAACACACCGCCCAACAACAAATCCATATGATTCAAAGCAGAGTGATGGAAGTTACTCAACGACTTCAACCAGTGAAAGATAAGGCGTGCCAATTATTCACAGAAGTTGAAAGCTGAGGAGCATAGCTAGAACAATTTGTCATCGCAACAGAACAACGCCTAGAAGGGACTGTGAACGACGCATTGATCCAGGAGTTCATCGAGCAAGAGGATGTCGCACAATAGCAGGTCAAAGCAGCTTGAGCCAAGCTCAAGGCCTTCGAAGCAGAACTGGTCAGATAAGAGTGACTCAGGATGAGTCACAGGTGAGTGTTGGGGGCCTGTTGGCCCTTGACCAAGTTTTGGGAGATTCTTGGTCATAGTGACCTATTTTGAGACTTCGACAGCCTGTCCAAGGAGGAGCACAAGACAAAGCGGAGATCAAGGGATCTCGAGCCACTTTTGGGTCCTTTTTGGGTTTTTGGGATTATGTAATGAGATTGGGATGTCGGCCCATTGGTTTACCCATGCTTAGGCCTATTTTGTAATATATAAATAGAAGGCTAGGCAATGTAATAAGTAGTTGAACATGCATATATGTGATGTGAATGTGTGCTAAGTGGAAGTAGAGTCTGTAAGTGCTTTGTGCATGACTGTAAGAGACTTGCAGAGCTAAGTGCAGGTACTTGTAACAGATTGTGGAAGGCTGAGTGCTGTAATGCAAGGAAGAAGGATTTAGTGAGCTGCGCAGATCTTCTGTCCTATGCGGAGTAGGGTTTTGATGGCTCTGTGCTTGTAAGTGATTGAATGAAGACAATAAAGAAGAAGAGTTGGTGTACGTAGCCCCAGGGTGGGGGTGAACCACATAAACACTGTGTTGTCTCGCTTTGTGCTTGTCTGGATGTGTTTATATCTTCTTTTGCTAAGTGCTTAGAGATGATTAGATATATACGCTTATGCTTAATGCTAATGATGTATAAGAATGTTAGATCTGATCTATATGAATGTGCTGAGTGCTTGATCTGCTAGATATGACCTATCTATTGATGCTAAGTGCTTAAGTATGTTATATCAGTTTAAATGCTGTGAAGCCCTGTTTTATCAACGAAGTGATTATTGATTGTATATTGAGAAACTGACGGTGCTAAGTGATTTATTAAGTATTATAATCACAGATCTATGTCCCAGCTAAGGTTGTAGACACCTGAGTCTTGCAACCACCCCTGCCTCTACCTCAGGTCAGACTTCATCTGCTTCGTAGGTGTTTCCGAAAGGGCCGATAGTTAGGGCTTTGTTGGTGTGATGTTGTAGCGTTGAACCCTAGGCCTGTCCTCATGCCAACAAGAATACCAAATATTTATATCCTCCAAATCTTAATCACTATAACCCATATCACCCTAAGTCCTAAGACCTCATGTCAAAATTCAATAACCATTAACCCCCACCCCTTGAAACTCTTATAACACCTAACCCTTATCAAACTAGTCACCCCTATAAATCCTAACACCTTTTAACTTTTAATACTTGTTATTGATTGTAACCCTTGTAACCCTTTTCACCCTTATAAATACAAACACCCTGAACACCTATAACACCTAATCCATAATAATTATAATCCTTTAAAACTAAGCATTGTAAGCACTAAAACAAATAAAGTTAAAATTGCAATCCCTATAAATCTAAACTCATAACCCCTATAACCTTCATTCCCTAATCACCACGAATCTAATTGCTAACCACTTTAACCCTTAACTAGATTAAAACTTATAAACATTATAACCTTAATAGATAACAACTAAAATCCTAACTTTTTAACCCATAAATACTAACCCTTATACCCCATAATCCCTAACAACTGGCGATGAGAAACTCCTAACCCTTATAAATGTTATCATCGTTAACCTCTAACCTCTACAACTGTCATATGTAGTCCTTATAATCCCAAATGAATTTAACCCTAATCCTTACATCCCTTATAAACCCAATCTTCTATAACCCTTATAACCTATAAACTGCTATATCTCTTGACCCACATAATTCATATAATCCTATACCTTGTAAATCCCCTAACTATTAGCTTATATCACCCCTAACCCATAACATTTATAACACACAATCCTTAATCCATAGAACTTATATTTAGTAACCCCTATAATCCTTAATCACAAACCCTTGTAACATGTAACCGCTAAC
>SNQJ01S0013542.1:87784-114168 GCA_010110895.2 Picea sitchensis
TTATGGTCCACAATTATCCATGGGACCCTGGTATATGGTTGTACATCAAGCGTTGAGGACAACGTTTTCATAAGGGGGATGGAATGTAAGGCAGCTAGAGAGGTAGTGGGGGGGCTCAGAGGGCCCATAGTGATTCAGGTTCTTAACACAGAGGAAGGAGAGCTAGAGCTTGATGGTGAAGATGGAGGCTCAGGAGGGTCTCCTCCAGCCCCTTGATTTACCAAAGCATTATCATCAGATTATGCTTCCTTTTTCTTCCCTTTCTTATTCATCCTCTTCTTGTAGTCTCCATACATTTGCTCGACCATTTCTGACATGCGATAAACTACCATATGTAAGTTTTTCTCTTGTTCATCATGCTTGTCTTCTTCTGCCATTTTCTTCCTTCGGGATGCACGACCAAATTCAAGATTAAAAGTCTTAAGAGTTCCTTCACCCTGCTTATGCTTGGACCTAGTAAGCATTCACACTCAACAATTCAAGTCAAATATGACTGCTCTGATACCAACATGATCCAATATCTTTTCATCGAAGTGACTTAGAAAGAATTGTATTAAATGAGCATAAATTAAATTGCACCATAAAGAAAAAAAAAACTCAATAACGAAGAGACATAAGCATCAAATCTGAACACAAAAACGTGATAACGAAGTTCATCCCTAGTGGACTACGTCTCCGGGTCCTTCTCTCAAATGGGTAGGCCTTTTTATTAACTCAACAAAAGAATTTGGAAAAATACATAAGTATACCTCATTATGGAATTAAGCTGCAAAATATTTGCTCAGATCAGAAGACATATAACATCATTGAATTTTTGGTGTCGAATTACCCAAAAACGTCTGTCTCCATGCCACAATCCGACTCTGGCACTCCCATGCCCTTGAGAAATATCGTCTCGGTTTCTGTGCCTACTCCCTGCAATTAATTCTGTATACTGCATATTGAAATCTATGCCCAGCCGTACCATCGAGTGCCCTCCTCCCTATCTGTGGACAGACTCAATATTTGAGCGAAAGTGGGGCAGACTAACCAATAGAGTCCATTGGCCCAACAATGGCGAATGCTATTGCAAGGCATTGGATAGGGGGAGGTCTCGGGGTCGAGCTCGCGAGCCTCCCCTTTTGGGTTATTGTTATAACAATATATATACATATGGATTGGAACTTCACCAAGTTTGGATCACTGTTTAGATTCATCAGATTTTGTATTTTGGCCTCTAGATTTGGCTAGCCTTTTTTTTATTTTTGAAAATCCGGTTTCGGGCCCTCATTAAGCATTTGCTCATTGCCATGTGGAATCCAACCATTGGCCCACATGAACCACTTGCAAAGTCACCTTCTACATAACTTTCCACGTCTCGTACGGTCTTCCACGTGGTTGTATGGACTACCACATGGCACTTTCTCATTGGTCCACAGATTGACCCGAAAATGTCGAAAATGAGTGACATGTGGCAACCTCTGGTGCTACCACGCCACCATGCTGACATCAACATGACATGTATCACTCTTTGCGTGTTCCACGTACACTATATGGATGTTTATGCCATCCATACTGATGTTGATGTCAACAGTACATATGCTGACTCATCCCTGTTGACTGGGCTAGGTTGACCAAAACTTTGACCGTGAATATATTTCGATCCGTAACTCCATTTGACAAGTTGTTTACACCATTGGAAATATTGCGACGTAGTCTTCGCGATGATTCTTATTTCAGTAAGTTTTGAGGACTTTGATTTTTTTTTTTCCCTTTCTCTGTCTGCTGAGGCCATTCTAAGCTTCCTAGGTTACTTCTGCGAATTTTGAGCTATCCTTAGTCTTCTCTTGATCCTTTTTGGATCATTGACTCTTTCACCCTGTAGAATACATAGATTTTCAATATGATACAAAATCTTATCATGCACATGGTAATCCAATTACTCAACTTGGTTAGAATGACACAAAGTTGCATAAACCTTTTTAAAATCAACATATAAAGCATATTGTTCAACATAGCTCTCATGCATGATAGAATTATGCTTAAGAATAACTGAAGCACTAACAATAGTGCTAGAAAGAATATCAACAACTTTGTTATAAATGTGTTTATTATACCTGATAACCAAGTGGAATTGTTGTAGGAAACCCATCCATATGAAGTGCCTTGCTTGTTGTAGCTTTGTTTGTGATTGTAAGTATTGCAATGGTTGATGATCTATGTGAATAATAATTTCTTTTCCCAACAAATAATGTTTCCATTTTTTCACACTTTGTACCAATGCGTACAACTCCTTATCATATGTAGGATAATTAATCACAACACCATTAAAAGTTTCAAAATGAAAACAAATGGGCTTACCATGTTGCAACAAGACTGCTCCCATGGCATAGTTACTTGCATCTGTTTGTATCTCAAATGTCTGTCTTAAATAAGGAAGTGCAAGAAATGGAGCTCAACTAATTCTCTCCTTCAATGCATCAAAATATTTTTGTTTCTTGCCTCCCCATTGGAAAACCTGCTTAATGCTTGTCACTGCATGTAATGGAGCTGCAATTGAAGAAAAGTTAGCAATAAAAATTCTCCAATATTGGGTTGCTCCCAAAAATATTCTAACCTTTGTTACATTTTTGGTCTTGGGCCAATCTAAAATGACTTTGACCTTGGAAGGGTCAATTTTTAGTTCACCTCCTCCAACAATATGTCCCAAGTAAACAAGTGAGGTCTTTCCAAACTCACATTTAGACATCTTTAAAAACAAATTTTCTTTCTTCAATACATCTAAAACTTGCTTCACATGCCTAACATGTTCTTCACGAGATTTGATAAATATCAATATGTCATCCAAGTAGACAATTACACAATCATCAAGAAAAGGATTTAAAACATCATTCATAACTCTCATGAATGTTGTAGGAGCATTACAAAGCCCAAATGGAAGAACCATCCATTCAAACAAACCTTTCTTTGTTTTGAAAGCTGCATTCCACGTGTCTCCTTCAACAATCCTAATATGATGATAACCACTTCTCAAGTCCAACTTAGTGAAATACTTAACATCTTTCAATTGATCAAACAAATCATCAATTCTAGGAAGAGGGTAACGATTCTTTACCGTAATATTGTTCAAGGATATGAAATCTACACACATGCGCCATGTACCATATTTATTTGGTACTAAAACAATTGGTGACCCACATGGCGATGTTCTTGGAATGATAACCCCTTTGTCAAGAAACTCTTGGATTTGTTTTTTGATTTCATCATTCTCCATGACTGACATCCCGTACATACCAAAGTTTGGAAGAGGACAATCTTGCTGCAATTGGATCTCATGTTGGATACCTCTCTTAGGAGACAATCCTTCAGGTTCCTGAAACATCTCATCATATTGGTTAACAACCTCATATAAATCAGATTTTAACTTTGCATCACATCCTTGTAAAGGTTATTTTTCAACATTATCTTTGGGTTTTATCATCAAGAGTACAAAGTTCTTACTAGCATTGACTAATCTCTTCATTTGTCCAACATTTACAAGTGACAAATTCAACTTCTTTGTATGTGCTGTAACAATGTACTCAACTCCATTTTTAAACAAATGATATTTGTTCTCATGACGATGAAATATGGCTCTCGTATCATATAAATATGGGTTTCCCAACACAATACCCCAATTATTCAATGGAATAACATCAAACTCTACCTCATCTATAAAGTTTGTAGTAATGGAAAATCTAAGTTTACATCTTTTTGTCACATGCAATTTGGCATTGTCACATATCCAACCTAAAGGATATGGTTTAGGATGAGGAGTTGTTTCCAAATGCAATTTCTTGACAGTGTCTTAAGAAATTAGGTTTGCTTGAGATCCAATATCAAATAGAGTATCTATCTTGGTATGCTTTGAAATTATCCTTATGTGGAAAAACTCTATTCTTTCTTTTTCATGTTGAGTTTCATTGATGCTACTACTTGAAGAACTAATACTGGAAATAGAGTCCTTACTTTGAAAACCCATGGCTGTGATTTTTGTTTCATCTCTCGAATTAGATCCTAAATCATGTTGTGTAGTTGCAACATTCTTTGGTTTAGTTTTGTTGTTGAACTTTTTGGGTCTCATTTAAGAATGAATTTTCCAACAATGGTCTTCATCATGGCCATCTTTTGAACAATGTTTACATGAGAGTTTTTCTCCCTCTTTCTTGACTTAAGCATTCTTCTTTCCATTTCCTTTGAATTTCCTATTTCCTTTCTCTCCATTGTAGAATGGCTTCTTGCTTCCCTCTTGCTTCTAAATGAGTTTCCTGTACAAAATCTTCATCTAGATTTGTAGGGTTAAACATGAGAATTGCATGTCTCAAATAGCTATGCAATCCTCCAATGTATTTGAGTAAATTTTCTTGAGAAGATAAATCTATACCCAAAATCAAAGCTCTTCTTATAAATTCTTAAGTGTAGCTTTGCACACTTTTCCCTTTATCTTTCCTAAGTTTTTCCAATCCATAATAGCTTTCTGCATGTATGCTAGTGGATAAAATTGCCTTTTAATTGCAACAATAAAATCATTCCAAGAGGATAAAACTTTACCATGCTTTTTCATGTCCTCTTGAGTTTTGGCTTCCCACCAAATGAGTGCTTCACTTTCCAATCTAAGAGAGGCAAGCTGAATATTAGTTTCATCATCTTGGATTCTTTGTATCCTACAATACACTTCAATCTGACGAATTCAATTATCCAATTTCTCAACATTTGCCTCTCCATTGTACACATGCAATTCAAACTTATCAATCTTAAGCAAAGGAGTTTGTGGAAATTTTTTACCATGTTCTTTAGGAGAATTTGGAGGTGGTTGTGAAATGGTAGAAGAAGTGGAATATGGAGGTGAAGGAGGTGGAGTGTCACCGTTCCCTCCATTCCCTTTTGGAGTCTTATCACCATTATCCTCATTACCTTTTGGAGGATTGGAGCTTTCCCCTTGCAACCTTTCATTCCTTTCTTCAAATAAAACTCTCACCATTTCTGTCATATCATAAAAGGATTTTCTGAAAGTTTCCTCTTCTAAAGTAGGAATTTCATGACTCTCCTCATGAGCCATACTTGAAGCTTGAGGTGATTGAATGGTTCTACTTCTTGAAATTTGAGAACTTGGCTCTACAAGTTTCCCTTCTCCTCTTGTGAGCTTCAACCTTGTAAGCATTAGAAAACAAAACACTTGCAAACAATCAAACCTTCAAAAACCTTTGCTCTGATACCAACTTGATCTGAAAATGACAAAGGTTTGTGTATACAAATTTGCAAGTGGAAAATGTATGTGTCTTGGGAAATTGGATCAAGTTGCAAGCACATGAAATTATTGAGTCTTTATACTTGAAATGAACAACATAAACATACATAAACAACCATCAAAATAAGCACATAACACAACAAAATGATAAAGGAGTTCACCCCTCTCTTGGGCTACATCTCCTGGTCCATCTTCCAATGGAAAATTTTCATTGTATGCTTAAAGTGTTAAAAATGGTCCTTTAAAATGCTCAAAACGCAAAATAGATGGCTCCAATGGCTCCAGAATGTCCAAAAACCCCTAACTAGGCTCTTTCTGCACTTGGTTTGGCCAAACATTGAAGAAAATACACTTCGTAGAAGTTTTCCCCAATAACCTGTTGTCTCTACTCTCCAAAACGCACCCACTGTATGAAAAACCTAGAATGCACTCCAAAACCTAGCTCTCTGGTCATTCTGGGCGCATGGATGGATTTGGCGCACAGTTAGCGTGAATGTAGCACCTAATTTCGGAGGTTGGGATCGCATGGGCCATGTGGCCGTGACTGACGTTAACTGCTGGCCCCCATGTTGGATGACCCTTTGTAACTTCCATGCTGCTGGACATGCGGTAAGGCTGTATGACCAGGGCTGGGGCTAAGCCCCGATCCTTTTTCCCGCCGACTGAACCACAATTCAAATTCAAATAAAATGCGCGTCGTTTAGGGGTAAGAAACAAATGGTAGGTGGGTTGGTGGCTCGACCTACATGAAGACTCTGCCCCTTGGCATAGGTCCCAGGTTCGACCCCTGCAGAGCATAAACCAAATTTTAAACAACAACAAGGTGGTGCCACGTGGTGGCCCCTGACTGGGCCACATGACACCCTTTCATCCGTCCATGTAAGTTGACACGTGTCAACCACTGGTTGGTTGATGTCATACCTCTGCATGATCAGCCTACCAAGTCACCTTTCCATGTCAACTGTATGGTCATACAGATTGTACAGTCATCTGCCACGTGGCCTGTACGAACTGTACAATCATCAATTTTTCCCTGTTTGGAAAAATAGACAGAATGCAATATCTCCCTCATNGGGCCACATGACACCCTTTCATCCGTCCATGTAAGTTGACACGTGTCAACCACTGGTTGGTTGATGTCATACCTCTGCATGATCAGCCTACCAAGTCACCTTTCCATGTCAACTGTATGGTCATACAGATTGTACAGTCATCTGCCACGTGGCCTGTACGAACTGTACAATCATCAATTTTTCCCTGTTTGGAAAAATAGATAGAATGCAATATCTCCCTCATACGAACTCCATTTGAGCTCGTTCAAGTTGCATTGGGATCGTGAGGACAAGATCTACGCAATGAATCCATTTTCGAGCAATTTAGAAAACTTTGATTTTTGAGCATTTTTTTGATCCCCTGGATCACTTAATGTAGCAGGAGATTTTCAATAAAGAATTTCACCTTTTACACAGATATATGAGATTTTGTCCCTTGTTTCTTTAAGTCGTGTTCTCCTTGTGTGATGTTACATATGTTATCATAATTCACTTTCTTCAAATTAAAAATTTACTTAGGTATAGACTTTCCTCTGTCTTGCTGTGAGCAAGATAAGACCTATATTTGTATGGTTTGTTTATCATAAATTTCATGAAATTCATAACATAGACATATATCTTGTTATTTATACTATTGAAAATAAAGTAAGATTTATCTTAATTGGATACCTTACTTTGTATTTCAAATTTATTTATCTAAATTCCTCCTATTAGCTTCTGAAAAATTATAAAATGTCTTAAAGAACGAGATCTAGCCTCTATATTTCTAGTTATAAAGTTATTGGAATCTCATACTATACTTTTAAGATTGAAGAGCAATATTGAATCAAATATCATTTATTTTGAGATGTGTTGACATTGTTTGTTGAGCCACAAACAATCTCAAGATTAACACCTACTACCCCCTACAATCACTAAACCATGTAACCCTTGTTGCCCCGATTAGTTATAAACCTTAACACCAAATCCATTATCCTTTGAACTATAATATTTTTAATTGATATAAATATTAACCTTTGTAACCCCTAATATTTAACCACTATATCATATGATTGTTGTAATCCCTAAACCTTAACCCTTGAATACCCTATATCCCTTAAAATGTACGACACTTATAAACCCTACATCCTAACATATCACTACTATCCCCTATATACTTGAACCCCTATCATTAATTTTTCCTTTAAAACCTAAATCCTTTAACTCATAACACCTAAAACACCTAACCAATGTAAATCCTAAACTATATCCCTTATCTCCCCTATCACACCAACCACTATGAACCCTAGCCACCAACCTCTATACCCTATAACCACTATAAATTCTAATTGTGAATCCTTGTAACTCCTAATCCATAGTATCCTAAGTCCCTATCTCTTATAGCCCCAAACTATAACCCATATAACATCGATCACTAAACCGTTATAAACTCTAGGCATTATAGACTTTATAACCACCATAAATATTAATCCCTTTACCCCTTGCTCCCCAACAAATATAACTCATAGCTTGTATAAATCTTATCATGTATGTCCATTTACAAGTAACTATTATAACTCTTAACACCTATAACCCCTAACCCTAAAAATTTTAGTTGGACTTATCCCTTATAACTCCTAACTTATATAATGTTTAAACCTTAACTCATATAACCCTTGTAAATGATAAAATCAAACACCTTATAAACACTAACCCATAATTCCTATCCCTTAGAAAGACTAACTTGTAATTCCTAACCCTTATAAATACTAACCCACAATTCCCAACCCTTATAAACACTAACCCTTAATGCTCATAATCCATATCTCTTCCCACCCTTATAAATGTTATCACCCCTAACCTCTAACCCTTATAACTCCAATTCCTATAGTTGCAAAACAATTTATTCTTTATAAACCTTACCACATATCCCTTTAACTACTTACACTTGTTTTTTAACCCCTGTAAACCCTAACCCAATTAATCCATATAATTGTACAATTTATAACCTCTAAAATTATTCTAACTTTTATCCCCTAACACTTATAAACCCTAACCCCTATAATAAATTACCCTTGAAACATAAAACCCATAAGCCATTCATCTCATATCCATAATAACCCTAGAACCCAAGTCCCTATAACCCCTAATCCTAACTCTTATAAATGCTAAGCTTGTTAACTATTGACCATTAATCTCTATCACCCCCAACTCCCATAATCCTCAATCATTAAATATGTAACCCCTACGATTGCAACCTAACTCTTAATCCTTATAATAAATGGGATTCAAAATTATTATCCCTTAACAATGTTATAGGTTTTCACATCCTTAAAACCCCAACCATCTCTAAACCCTATCATCCATTACCCTCATCATCCCTAACCCTGATAACCCCTATCACACACATAACCCTTATAACTACTACTATACCTAAACCCTCCTAATGATAACCTTAACACCCCTAACATTTATAACCATCAACCCTAAAACCCTTATAACTTATATATTTATTATCACCCTTAAAATTTAACCCTTGTGGCCACTAATATGCAACCAAGATAGCTGTTTACCACCATTGGCCCTAATACTTACAATTCTAGTAAATATTTCCCATTTAACCCTTATAATCCCTAACATTAATGTATATAACCATTACCTCCTAACTTTCATAACCATTAACAACTATTCATTTTGACCTTTCTTAACAAAAAAATGCAACCCCTAGAACCCCTACCACCCTAACATGTTTCTCTTATAACCCTAATTCCTAAATCTTATAAGACCTATCCTTTATAACACATAACACCTCTACCCAAACAATCAAGTCCTTAAACCCAATAACACCTAACCAATAATTGTTACCTTTTATAATCCCTAACCCCTATAATTGTTAGATCTTAATTCAAATAATTGATAACCAAAATTAACTACTCACCCCAATAATCTCTACACATATAGTTTCTATCCATTAATATCTACAAACTTTAATCTCTAATGAATTTGAAAGATAATTTATTAGCCTTACTCATGAAACTCTTAGAAATGTAAATCCTTATAACCACAAACCCCTGACTTAAAACCTTTAATCTCTATAATCCCTAAAAACCATAATCCTTGTAATCCCTTATATTTATAAATCTATCTCTCTAAACCCTTTAAAACCTATCTTATAACCTATAACATATAATCTCTAAATCCTTAAGCACTCATTTCCCCTATAAAATCTAACCCCTAATTAATAGATCCCTTATCCCCTAAGCCAAAAATCTAATTCCTATAACCCCTAATTCATAACTAGAAAAACCCTAGCCTCTATAACTCATAACTTTTAACACTCATAACCCCTAATCTCTAACTCTCAACTGTTATAACCTTTACAACTCCTAATACATAAACATATTTTATCATCCCTAACCTCTAATGCCTATAACTCGTCATCACTAGTCCCTATAATTCCAAACCACTTTAAACCTAAGACTTATATCCTTATAGACAATAACCTCTATAAATATTATAACCCTTAGTACCTAAGTCCTAAAACCCCCAAAACCTATCTCTTGTCCCTTATAACCCCTAATGCACATAACCATATAATAATACTCCTTTTAACCCCTATAGCCACTAACCCCTATCATCCCTAGCCCATAATATCCTACATTTATATATCATATGGCCCCAAACCTTAACTATTATTGTCTAAACTATTTTAACTCTTAACAACATTTCCCCCAACCCTAGTAACTTGCAATGACCTTAAGCCTTATATTGCTTAACCCATATAATTTCTTATCCTATATCATTTCTTAACCCATATAATTTTTTATCCTATATCATTTCTTAACCCTTATAGTGCTTGACCCTTAATTCATATAAATTCTATTATTGATAAACTCTAACCCTTACAACTTCTAACCATTATAATAAATAATATTTGTGCCTTATAATTACTAACCCATTATAACCTATATCACCCTAATTCTTAAGCGCTAATATCAAGCTTCTATAACCATTAACCCCCAAGTCTTGAGACCCTTCAAATTATTAACCCTTATCACACTTGTCACTCCTATAAATTCAAAAAATGTTAGCCCCTATAACACCTAACCTTTATATACCTTAACATTTTAAGTTGCAACCCTTATAACTCTTGTCACCCTTATAAATACAAACGCTCCTAGCCCTTACAACATGTAATTCATAACAATTATAATCCTTTGCTACTAAGCCTTATAGGCACTAACCCAAATACCATTAAAAATGTAACCCCTATGAACCTTAACCCATAACACATATAACCCCTAAACCTAAAATCATAACCTCTATAACTTCCAATCCCTGATCACCATAACCTTAGTCCCTAACCACTATAACCCTTATCCACATTAAACCTCATAGACACTATAAACCTAATACATAACAGCTAAAACCCTAACCCCTATAACCCATAACTCCTAACCCTTACAATCCATAATCCTTAACACTTAACCCTCATAAAATCCTAAGCCCTATAAATATTATCACACTAACACCTAACCTCTATAACACCTCATCCCTAGTCCTTATAATCCTAAACGAATTTAACCCCTAAGAATTATATCTCTTATAAAACCTCATTATCTATAGACCTTAATAATTAATCCATATAACCCTTAATATCTAAGCATTGATTAGTATATACCCCATCACACATAATCTCTATAGTCCTACACCTTATAACTCCTCTAATTATTAACCCCTAACCCATAATGTTTATAACACATAATCCTTAGCCCATGGAACTTATATTCCCTATCCCCTATAACCCTTAATCCCCAACCCTTGTAACATGTAATCCCCAAAATTTCACCCCCATAACCCAAATTATTAATCCATATAACCCCTTAAACCCCTAATCCCAATCACCTCTAAACCTAACACAACTAACCTTATAAAACACAATCAATATTCCTTACTAGACAAACATCTTATTCCTAATAAAAACATTTCATAGAACCCCAAACCAAACCACTAACCCTTAGCATGGAATCTCTAACCCCTCTAAGCCTTATACCTACTGCACCTTATAACCACTAAAAATTGTAACCCTTATCACCCCACCTTATTAACCATTAGGGGAATTTTGAGGTAAAAAATGGGCCCCAATAGAAAACATATATTATCAAAACAACTTTAAAAGAGAAAATAGGATTCAAGATTATGATGTCAACCATAAGGGTAAATAATTTTGGAGGGAAATGAAGAAAATTATTATTTTTAGTTGTATTTTCGACTTATATCCCTATAGGTTTATGCAAATTTCAAGTGTAGGCACTCATTGGATGCATAATTAAATTCTGCATCCAACTAGTGCCTTGACTTTAATTTGAGTAAACATATAGGGAGATAAGTAAAAAATACAATTAAAATAAGTAGTTTTCTTTCTTTCCCTTTGAATATTCATAATTCTTATTTTGTTATTTTCCTTAGGAGGCCCATTTTAGACCTCAAATTTCCCCTAATGCTTAACTCCAAAATAATTTTCCTTATAAAACTAATATTTGTAATTTATATAACTACTAACTTTTCTAACCCCTAAAAACTAAGCATTGTATCATTTGATTGTTATAATCCCTGACCCTTACCCCTTATATACCCTACTTCTCAACTTATATAACTACTAGCACTTATACACTTGAACCTCTATCACCCATTTCATGCTTAACCCCTAAAACTTTTACCTCGCAACCCTTGGAAAACCTAACCATGTTAACTCATGCTACTTGTCCGTTATCTCCCCTATCACAATGATCACTACAAAACCTAACCACCAACCTCTACACCCCTAACGATTATAATATAATAACCCAAATCACCAATAAAGCTTATATCCTCTAACCCCTGTAGCGCTCAAAACCCATGTCACCCTAATCACCCCTAAAACCATATTCGTTATTCCCTAAACCATATAAGCTATATACTATCTAATAATGAATCCTCATGAATCCTAACCCATAGTATCCTAAATCCCTACCTCATATAACCCCAACCCTTAATAGATAGTCTGTAACCCTTATAACCCCAATCAATAAACCCTAATAAAATATAAACATTATATCCTTTTAACCCCCATAAACCTAAACCCATTATCCCTTAACCCCAACAACTATAATGCATATCTTGTCTAAGCCTTAGAATGTATATCCCTTTGCAAGTGACTATTATAAATCTTAACACATATAACCCCTAAACCTAATAACTTGTGATGAAATTTACCCTTATAACCCCTAACCCATATCATGCTTAACCATTAACTCATATAACATCTATAATTGATAAAATCAAACAACTATAACCCCTAACTATTATAACACCTAATATTTATCCTCTATAACTCATAAACATTATAACCCACATCACCCAAACTTCCAAGCCCTAATCCCAAACTTATATAATCACTATAACCACCAACCCTTGAAACCCTTAGAACCATTAACCCTTATAAACCTTGTCACTCCTATAAATCTAAACACCTCTAACCTCTATAACACCTAATATTTATAGCCAAGAATATGTGTAACTCTTATAGCCCTTCTCACCCCATAAATATAGTTAACACCCCTAACCCCTAAAACATAGAACTCCTAACCATTATAACATTTAACAACTAAACCTTATAATAACTAATGCAATAACTTGAACATGTAACCCCTAAGAATCTTTATTGATAATCCATATAATCCATGAACCTCAAACAATAACCCTTATAGGTCGCAATACCTAATATGAATATCCCTAATCCCTAACCATTATAATGCTTAACCAAATAAAAAATTATAAACACTTCAACCCTTAACCCATGCATCCCTTTATCTCTATCCCTAGTAAGCCACCCCTTATCTTTACCTCTAATAACCCATTACATTTAATCCTTATAACTCTTAACCACAATAACTCCTAACCCTTTTTTCCCTTTAACTCATAACCCTTACCCCTAGAATATATATGCCAAACCCTTAAAACCTTTAAACCTTATACACATTAATTATATAACCTCTAACCACTTAAATATTTTTAAAACTTGGAACCTAGAAATCCTATAACCAATCACATTTAATACTTTTAACCATAATATCTATATCTTAACTTTTATAACACATAACCTCTCTGACCCTTTCTCCTAAAACCTATAGTCCATAATTCCTAACCCTTAACCCTCATAATCGATATCACTTCCAACCATTAAAAATGTTATCACCCCTAACTTCTAACACTTATACCCTTTAATTCCTACAACCCCAAACCACTTTAATTTTTATAAACCCTTACATCTATAACCCTCAACACCTAATCCCTATAACCCCTTATCATTATATCCTATTCCTTGTAAACCACAACTCCCACAATCCAAATAATCCTACACATTATAACCTTTAAAATTCCTCTAACCATTTCCCCTAGCTCTTACAATCCCTAACCCCTATAATTTGTGACCTTAAAACATAAAACCCCTAAGATATGTAAACCATATCACTAATAACCCTAAAACCCAAACATTATAACCCCTATAAACTCTAACCATGATAATTCTTGACTATTAATACTTATCACACCCAACCCCTATAACTCTCAATCAATAAATATATAACCCTTTCCATTATAACTCTTAACCCCCAATCCTTATAATCATATCCTTTAAAATTCCTATCCCTAAATCATGATCCTCATAAATTTTAACATCCATAAAATTGTGGTCATCTCTATTTCCACTGTCATCCATAACCGTTATAACCCCTATCACTTCTATTATAATTACTACTATCCCTATACCCTCTTAATTATAACCATAACAACCCTCAACTCTAAAAACCCTTATTACTTCTATAATTGTTATCACCCCTATAACCACTAATCCCTAACCACTGTAATTGTTAACCACCATAAACCATAATACCTATAATATTTATAATCATTTCCCATTGAACCCATATAATCCATTACATTAATACATCCAACCCCTACCTCCTAACCCATATAACCACCTCAACCATTCCTTTTAATCCTTGAAACCCTATAATTCTTACCACCCTAACACATTATCTTTATAACTATAATCCTTAAGTCTTAGAAGACCTATCCTCTCTAACCATGAACACCTCAACCCCAAAACATTAAATCATTAAACCATACTAAACCCTAATTTTTAAATAATATAAGCCTTAACCCCCATAATTGTTAAATGTTAATTCAAGTAACCACTAACCTCATTAACTACTAACCCCAATCATCTCCACTCCTATAATCACTAACCACTTACAATCCTATAAACACTAATCCTTAATGAATAAGACACACAATCACTTATCCTTAACCATATAACTCTTAGAAACCTAAACCATTATAACCACAAACCCTTGATGTAAAACATTTTATTTCTATAATCCCTAAAATCTATAACCCCTTTAAACCCTTGAATTTGGAACCCCTATCTCTCTAACCTATATAAAATCTATCTTATAACCTACAACTTATAACCCATATCTACTTAAATCCCCATTTCCCCATCATCATTAACACCTAATTACTATAACCCTTATAATTAGATCACCCCTAAACCTAAAACCCCAACACTTGCAACCACTAACTACCTAACTTTTATAACACTTATCTTTTAACACTTAGAAGACCAAATTTGTATTTATTAACCATCATAAATCTTACAAATCTTAACCCCTATAAATATGTTATCACCCCTAACTTCTATAACTCCACATCCCTAGTCTATATATTTGAAAACCACTTTAACCCAAAAGCTTTATATCCCTTATAAACCCTACCCATTATAACCCTTATAACCCGTACTACCTAATCCCTATAACCCTTAATACATAATCCCTATTACCCTTAACGTTGATCTCCTGAACCTTATGGACTCTAAGTGACATAATCCCTACAATCATACACCTTATAAACCTCTTATTGCTAACCCCTATCAACCTTTATCCCTAGTATCCTAAATTCCTATCTCTTATCATCCCAACCCCTAATGCATAGTCCATAACCTACAAAACCATAACCCCTATAAACTTCATCTCTAAACCATTATAATCATTAAGCATTTTAACCTTTATAACCTCCGTGAATATTAATCCCTTTATCCCCTTACCCCTAACAAGTAAAATTAATATATTCTCTAATCTTATTATTTATATCGATTTATAAGTATCTATTGCAGCTACTAATAAGTATAACCCCTAACCCTAGTATCTCATGACAAGATTAACCCTTATAACTCCTAACCATATAATGTTTAATTATTAGCTCATATAACCTCTATAATTAATTAACTCTAACCCATACAACCCATAACCATTATAATACCTAATCTTTAGGTGTATAACTTCTAACTATTATAACCTTGATCACCCTAAATTTTAAGCCCTAATTTAATCCCAAACTTATATAACCATTAACCCCCAACCCTTGTAACCCTTAAAACTACCAACCCTTATCATCCTTGCCACTCCTACAAACCCAAACACATCTAATCCTTATAACATCTAATCTTTATAACCCCCAATCTTGTATCCCTTATATATGTTGTCACCCTATACATATAAACACCCTAATCCTTACAACACCTAATCCCTAACCATTATAATCCTTTACAATTAAGACTTATAAGTACTAACCCAAATAAACTTAAATGTGTAAACCCTATAAACCTTAACCCATAATCCTTATAACTCCTAAACCTCAAACCATATCCCTATAACTCTCAATTGCTAATTGTCATAACCCTAATATCTTACCACTATAACTCTTAACCATAATAAACGTTATAACTCTATAACCCTAATACATAATGACTAAAATCCGACCTAGATAACCCATCAATCCTAACCCTTATAATCTATAATCTCTAACACTTAACCTCAGAAACTCCTAATCCATATAAATGTTATCATGCTTAGCCTCTAATATCTATAATTCATCATCCCTAGCCCTTGTAATCCTAATCAAATTTAACCTGTAAGCCTTATATCCCTTATAAATGTTGACCTCTATAACCCTTATAACTTTTATTAATAAAGATTATAACCCTTAATATCTATTTCCAAATAGTTATATCCCCTAACCAACATAATCCTTATAATCCTACACTTTATAACCCCTCTAATAATTGAACCCTGTCACCCCTAACTAACAACATTTACGGAACATAATCCTTGGCCTTTATAAATTATTCCCTAACCCCTATAACCCTTAATTCCCAACCTTATAGCATGTAACCGTAAACCATTGACCCCTATAATCTCAAGTCCCTGATCCATATAACCCCTTAAAACCTTAACTTCGAGCCTCAAAATTTGAAAAAAAATAATCCCTATAAACCAAAATTCATAGCCCTATTACCCAAACATATTATCCCTAATCCATGAACCCCAAGCCACTACTACCACTAAACCCTATCCCATAATATATAATCCCTATAATCCATACATACTACCCTCTATAATTGCTAAATCTTGTAACTGTTATCACCCCTAGCCCTTATTTTCCTTAACCTTAAATCCATTTTCCTTATAACCATAATCCTTGTGGTTGGTATAACTACTAACCTTTATAATCTCCAAATAACTAAGAACTATATCATCTGACTACTATCATCCTTAATTCTTAAACCATATATACCTACCCTATATCCACATTAATCTATATCACTTATAAACCCTACATCCTAACTTATAATTGTTATCCCTTACATACTTGAACATTAATAATCACCTATTTTACCCTCAAATCCTAGGCCCTTTAATTTACAACCCTTTAAACACCTAACCAATATAACTCCTAAATATTTCCCTTACTCCCCTATCACCCCAACTGTTATAACCCATAAATCTTATTATCCCTAACCCCTATAATTATTATAACAAATGTCACCCTAATCACCCCTAAACCCTATCACCACTATGCTACCTAATAATTAATCATTAGTACATATCAGACCAAACCCTAACACTTAGTTTGTAGCCCCCAAACAATAACCCCTATAACCCTTATAAACTCTAAGCATTATATCTTTATAACCCCCATAAACCTTAACCTCCAAGAATACAAATACAAAGAGAAGAGTACAATGATGATAATTTAAATGTCTCTCTCCTTCCTCTATATATATGATATATAAGAGAGGCCAACCATACATATGTGGGCTTATTCTCTAACAAGAAACCTAAAAAGACACATGTAGGCTCACACATGTGGAACGTTACACTTAAAATGGTACACATGTCAAGGTCCATAGTTATTTCATCCAAAATCAAGGATCCAAATGTAAGGGTGCTTGACAAGGAGAGTCCAACCCTCCTCCTACAAGCCTATAATGACTCCAATGAAAATCCTAAGTCATGCACTCCATTGAGTCCACTGTGCTTGCTTGAACATTGTCACAACCCATGTGTCCCCAAGTCAATTCCAGACCTCCATGCAAGTATCCAAGATACACCATGTTGTCTAGGGTCCAATTCCCTCCTCTAGGATGCAAAGTGAACCTCCTCTAATGCAAAAAAATCTCCAAGAAGGTAACTAATTCCATGCGGCTAGCATGTATAACATCATTAAGTTGTCTAAATATCTTCAAAACCCTAGCAAAGAATATTATGAAAGCACCCAAATGAGGTTAAATAATCATTGAGTAAACCATATCCAATGTGTAAATACATCATGGGCCATCTCCCATATTAAAATACATCACATACCATCAATGGGTTGATCATACACAATGTACCAAAAATATCATGAAGCACCCCCAAACATTGTGTAAACACTTATGGAGTAAGCTTGAAAGTGGTTTGAAAGCCAAAAGTCCCTCTTTACAAGGGATTGTTTTTCACCAAAAACTATTGAATCCCTTTGTAACTCCACCAAAATTTCCACTTGAAACTCTATACCTACTACAACCATGAGATCAACCACTATCCGCCAAAAATCACACCTCTTCTTCTCAACACAACTATAAGGCTCATAAATGGAGGAAACTAATGCAACATGAATAACATATATTCTAGGATGAATATTCATATCCCCATTAAATATATGGGTGCTTCTAGATGCTCTTGTGCCTCTTGTAATGTATGGGTAAGCCACCTCATCTTCCTATGATCTAGAGAAAGTGAGGGCTCTAAATATGACTCATCTCAAGTCTTGGAATTGTTCTTTAGAAAAACAATATCCTCATTCTCCTCAATTACTAAAGTACAATAATATGAACTAGAAGATATCACATCCTCATTGAACATCACATATTTTCTCACCACGGTATCTTGTTGTGATAGAATATCAATCATGTAAGCTATAAAAGTATCATTGTATTCAACAACACAAGATTCTATCACACTATCTCAAATCCCCAAAGAACACTGACCAACTGTGAATATGAAGGAAGATGACTTTGGATCATCAACATCCTATCAAACTCCAACATCCCTTGAGTCAACATCAGAAGCCAAAATCATTTGACACCACATTATGACCTATCCATGAAATCCTACGAAGATAATCACATCTCATTCCAAGACCAAGACAAGTGGATCACATCTATCAAAGTCACAAAAATATAAATCTACACAAGTAACATTCTTGATATTGAAATACAAAGCTCATGATATAGGTAACAACCCATGCTAGGCTATCATCAATATATGAACATGAGAATCCCTCTCGTGAAATTAAAAACCTCAAACAATTGACACAACAACCTAAACATGGCCAACTCCCTAATCCTAAGAGAATCCTATAGTATCTGAAGAAAGAGTCTTGCCAAGGTTAACTCGCTTTGTTTTAGAGAATTCAAAAAATATTTCCCTATACTCTAAAATATTACCATCAACTTCAAACCTTGAATCAATCACTAAATCCATAATAGGTTCTGAAATTGTCTCCGTGACATCCCACCATGCAAGATCTAAATATTCCTCATCAAAGATAGAAGGCTCGTCTAACCTCTCACTGAGATGTATAAGTACCACTAGATCAAAAAGTAACATATAAAGTCCACCCTCTCTCACCCCTCTAACCAAAGTCCTCATACTATCTAGACTACAATCAATAATGGTGCATTGTTGTCCCTTAAAAGTAACTCTCCAATATACATCTATCATACAAGACACTAAAAGAATATTCTTTTTCAACCCATGAATAAACAAAACATGATCCAACTCAAGAACATCACTTGAAAGCATATGAAAGGAAATGGAGCCAACTCCTTTGACAAGAAAAGTACCATAATCATGAATCTCCATGCTCATTCTCCCTCTTGCTCCTAAAATCTATTGAATACTGACCTGTCATATGTCATATGCCTTGGAATTACACTATTCACATACCATCCAACACTATATATAGAGTGTTAAAGGACAAGCAAGATACCAAATCCATGTCCATCCTAGAAAATATAGAATATGAATAATATCCTTCACCTATCATAGGTGAAAAACACACTAACATCTATAGGAACCAATGAACCACCTAATGCACATCTTCTTGGGTATCTCACCCATCGAAAATAAAACTATACTAGCCAATAATCACATAAATCTACTACATATCATTGGAAACCATTATAACAAAGTATCCACCTATCACAAGTCCTCATAGGCATCACACATACTAAAAATGCATCCATAAAGACCATTGGTTTAGTATATCCATCACCTCTCATCACAAGAGAAGCCCATCAAAACCTCTCACATGTGCAAGCGCTCATCTCAAGAAACCTATTGTATCACACCCAAAAACATCAATAAGGTCAAGAACCTCTCCCATGTATTCTTCAACCAAAATACCAACTCCCTCTTACACCTAGAGTAATCTCATTCACAAAAGATCTGATACTATGTAGACATTTAAAAAAATTTGGTAATTAATTAAAATATAAATTTCACCTCTTTACTAGAGGTTTCCTCGATCTTAACCTTTAATTCTCAACCTTATGTATGATATGAATATGATAAAAACGATATTAATAATACACACTATTTCCACTCTTAATAACCCTTAATAATGGGCACTATTTACACTCTTAATAACCCTTAATAATGAGCACTATTTCCACTCTTAATAACCCCATTCCACTCTAAGGAAATTAAACATACATGATACTAAAGTGTGCCAATAGGTTTGATCCCTCTATGACAATCTTATCATGCACATAACAAATCTGAAAATCACTTATGATAGTTGCAAATACAACATAAAGTATTCCCTATCTTCTTCAATATAAATTTTACATCACTTACCAATTACAACCTTAACTTATGTCAAATTAGCAAGATATATAAGAATTGGAAATTACAAAACCATGAAGAAATAGATGGCTAAAAATAAGATATGCAATGACACAAGTATTGAACATATGAAAAATTAATTAATGTGCATAACATGAATTTCATGTACATATCATAGACTTACCACAGACAATCTTGTATCTCTCCAAAACCCTATCTGTAATGTCACCACTTTGGGACATCGTCACAGTGCAGAGATTTATGGTGACCAGAGTAGCCAGATGGATGTTATAGCGAGTACAGGGGTATTTGAGAGGCATTGTGGGGTCCAACCTGCATTGATCATCATATTCCATCATTATGAGCCATTCCACACAGGTTGGCTTTGGTTTCGTTGCATTCCGACGATTTCCATGATTTTGACTATTTTGAGCTATAAGTTAATTAAAATCACTGAAGAGGTCATTTTGGGCACATTACTTGGAGGAACCTCTCAGTGTAATAGCTCATTGGAATAGAGAGAAGCAACACTACAGGGATGGGATGCTAAGAAGTGACTTTTAGTGGCCGGGAAATACAAGGAGAGAGATAAGGAGCTTTTCAAGGTAAAAGGTTAATTAATTAATAATTAAGTGATTTAATTAATTAATTAAATAATAAAATGAAGATGCTGGAGGGACAAGGTGAGGCAAAAATTATAAAGGAAAGGAGCAAGGGCATAACATAATTCATTGAGGTATGTTTATCACTGGTTTACGGCTTTTTAGCTAATGGAAGGCTAACATTGGGGTTTTGGGGTTTTGACAAACCCTAGAGGACAATTGATTTCTGCTTATCCCAGATTGGTCTCGGAGAACCGTACTCTCCCACCATTCTGGTTCGGATCTACTTGGTTGGGAGGGATTCCCCATCGGTTTAAATGCTTGAGATGACAGGTTGGGGTTTTAAACAGGGGCACCATTGTTCGATGAGGAAGGATTCATCTAGCCGAGAGAAGAGATTATGAAATTCTAAGTGGGTTTTCTTTTTAGGTGTCTTGGCATCATTCTTTGTGGTTTTCAGAGTCTTTCAGTGGAGGATCGATTTGTTTTGAGAGTGGGACATTTTCCCAAGGAGGGCACCATTATTTGTGGTGTAGCTAGATCTAAGGATATAGTAGGTATTTTGATGATTTGAGCAGTTGGGTTCTCATTGCAGCATCTTGATATATTATTGTGGAGAGTTTCAAATCATTTGAGGTTTACTCCTTCCTTCAGTGGAGTATCTAGAACTTTGAGTATCCGATTGAAACTTCATTCAATGGAGGAATCTAGAGAGGTTGAGAGGGATCTTGGAGATTGGAACTTTGGGTTATTATTACCATCTACGATGAGGCGACGCTCTTCCGATCTTTGTCTAAGCGTCACCTCATCGTATTGGAGATTCGGGCACCTGGGTTGTTCTTACCATCACCCGATCTACTGTTTGGCATCTTTCTGGAGGTGATTGGACATCTTTGGCACTAGGGCCGAATTGTTGAGGAGCATCAGTTATCCAGCAGAGCGTGGCATCTTCCAGCAGTGAGGGGTTTGGCACTTAGCATTGGTCTTCATCTCTTATCCAACCTTTGGAGGCTCATTTTGTATTGTCGGGAGAATTTTGTAGCAGCTCATACTTGTTATCTATTATCTATCATCTTGGCCATCTGTTGAGCATTGCAGATCGACATCTCCATTGTAGCAGGTTCTTCTATTTTATGAATAAAGAAGATTTGATATGTTTTGGCTTGTCTATCTTATTGCATATGGTTGAGGTATGTTCCATGGTTATGTCTATTATTGTTATTTTCTGCATACACACATATAAACACATCTAAACAAGTAGATCAACAAAGTGTTGGACGAAATGCCACAACCAGAAAAGTTTTAAAAAGACACCAAAACAGTGATGATCCTTGCATAATGGCTTGGGATCATTACACTATCTGGGGAAAATAATGAAAATCCTAGCTCACACCATGGAGCTCCAACCAATACGCATTACACAAACATGCCCTCCAAGGAAATACATCTTATCTTCTTCTTAACTTCAACAAGTAGAACCCAAGTTTTCATCTCAAAACCATAATCTCTAAGTCTCCAAGGGATGAAACCCTAACCCTAGTATTCATGATTCTTGAAGAAGATCCGGGAAACCCTAGAAATTCCAAGATAAGAGAGATAAAGTAGTAAATAAGATGCAAGAGATAAAGGAATACAAATTATCTCCTCTTAGTCATGTATATAACACAATATAAACAAGAATGAATGTATGTGAAAGTGCATCATCTCTAATTCCTTATTTATAAGAATAAACCCTAGTATCTCACAAGAGTAAGCTCCCAACAAAGATATCCTCTTTTCCTTTCATAACCTCTCCTAAGTTTTCCTCATGAACCCTAATGTCTCACTCCAAAAATACAAGAATAAAGAGAAAAGTACAATGATGATAATTGAAAGTAATCCCTTCTCCCTCTACATATATGAGAGGTGAGGGAGGAAATCAATACATATGTGCACATATAACTTTACAATCAACCCACAAAGACACATGAATTCCCACCCATATAGAGAACTACACTCTAAGAGTACACACGTCAATATCCAAGGTGATGTTATCCACAAGTAAGGATCCAAATGCAAGGGTTCTCCATGAAGTGTGTCCAACACTCCTCTTACAAGACTTTAATGACTTTGATGAACCTCCTAATCCATGTACTCCAATGGGTCCCTGGGAATCCCCAATTCAACTTCTGACCTCCATGAAAGTATCCAAGATATCCGATGTTGTTTATGGCCCAATCCCATCCCTTGGGATGAAAATTATCCTCCCCCAATTTAGGGAATTCTCCAATAAAGTATAGCATCTCCATGTGGCCAACATGTAGAATGCCATTAAGTTGTCTAAAGATCTCCAATTCCCTAGGGAAGAATATCATGCACACAACCAAATGAGATGAATCAACCACAGTGTAAGACACATTAAATGTAAAAATCCATTGTAGAACATATCCCATGTGAAAATCCATCATGTACCATCAAGGGGATGATCATACACCATTTATCCCAAAACACCCCTAAAGATGGTGTAAACACTTTCAGAGTAACTCCACAATATAACACTTTAACACTTATAAACCCTAATCTCTAACTCTTACCCATCATAACTATGACAAATCGTAACCCTTATGAATGTGTTATTACATTCGATCTCTAACCTTTATAACCCCTTGTCCCTAGTCCCTGTAATCTAGAACCACTTTAACCCCTAACCTTATATACCTTATACACCATACCCTATATAACCCTTATAACCTTTAATAACTAAGACCAATAATGCTTAAGGAATATCTCTTGACCGTTAGAGACTCTAACCCACATGATACCTATATTAATACTCCTTATAACCCATATAACTGCCAACCCTTATCACTTTTAACACATTGTATCCTAAATCCCTAGATCCTATAACCTTATAACTCCTATATCCCTTATCAATAAACGATTATAAACTCAAACAATTATAACCTTTATAACCTTCATAGGCATAAACACCTTTATCCCCTTAACCCTAACAACTATAACCAATAGCATGTACAAGCCTTATCATATATATCCCTTTTCAAGTAACAATTATAACTTTTAACACATATAACCCCTAACCTCGGTAACTTAAGATGAACTTAAACCTTATGAATGATAGCCCATATAATGCTCAAACCTTCACTCATATAACCTCTATAACTAATTAAATCTAACCATTACATCCCATAAAGATTATAACTCATAGTATTTATCCCTTATAACTCGTATTAGTTATACCTCAATCACCCTAAATTCTAAGGCCTAATACCAAACTTCTATTACCATTAACCTTTATCATCTTTGTCACTCCTATAAATCCAAACACCTCTAATCCTAATAACACACAACCTTTATAAACCTTAATGTTGTAACCCTTATAACAATTTTCACTCTACAAATACAAACACCCTTAAGCCATAAAACACATAACTCCTATCCATTAGAACCCTAAATAGTTAAGCTTTATACATACTAATGCAAATAACCTAATATTGTAACCATTATAAACCTTAATTGATAATCCATATGCCCCTTAAACAACAACCCACAACCCTTATAAGTCATGTCCCCTAATTTTCTTAACCTGAATTCCTAACAACTATAACCCTTAACCACATTAAACCTTATAAACACTATAAATATCAACCCACGTATCCCCTTATCCATAACCTTAATAACCCACTATATGTAACCCTTATAAACCTTAAGCACAATAACTTATAACCCCCCTTTACTAATTAACTCATAACCACAAACCCTTACAACCTCTAGCCCTTATAACCCATAGTCCCTATAACCTATAACCACTTAAATATCGATAAAGACTAACATATATAATGCCTTTTATCCTCAACACCTATTACTTTTAATCCCTAACCTCTATCTCTTAATTATTATAACCCATAAACCCTATAATGATGACCTCTAAAATATATAACCCATATTTCTCAACCCTTATAAACTCTAACCCTTATCCTTAGTACCCAATATCAATTCCAACCCTTAAAAATGTTATCACCTGTAATATATAACACATATCACCCTTAATTCCTATAATCCCAAACCATTTTAATCTGATCCCTAATCCTATAATGATTACCCTTATCTATTAATCCCTAACTCATATTGTAACACCCCCAACCACCCAAGCCGGGGCATGTTACTACAATTCTACTATTTTCAAGATATGATACCAATTTGTAGCGTCCCCAGCCATCCCAGGGCCAGGCCATGCCATCTTAAATAAAGACTCACTTTCATTTTTCGAAAAATATCATACTTAATAAATTAAAAACAAACATTTACTTTCTGTTAACATACACATAATTTTGCGGAAGTATACAGTAAATAAACACGTGTAACATACACCATGTAATTAAGAATACATAAAGAGTACTTATCTATTTAAGAAGGCCACCAACTGCGTGCAGACCTTCCACGAACCTCCCAGCCTTAGACCACGCTTCTCCAAGCTATCAAGAGTGGGTCACCCCTCAGCTAGGACTAAACTCCACTCAGGGTAAAGGGAATCCTAAGCTAGGCTGAGGTTACAAAGTCTCTAGGAAGGATTCTTTCCCCAAGAGTCCACTCATGTCCACAACTTATAGTCCCTCATTCCCCACATGCTTTTCCCACCCCAGGGAGTGTGCCACTTCTCTGCTCAACAATACTTCGACTGCCCCACTCCCCTTCCAGGTATTCAACAATAGGTTAGACATGAAGTCTCAAAGCACTATAACTGCCGTGAGGCTCCCTCTGGGAAAACCACTTCCCCAACAACCTCTCTCACCTGGAGAGAGTTTCTCATAGGCCTGACAACCTGCTTCTTCATTTGAACTCCCAGGTCAATCAAGTCAGGGTAATAACAACAACAAAATTAGGTATGGGCTCTAGTAATGACAACAAGCCACACCAGTCTAGAGAAAATCATGGGAAACAACATCAAAATGGCTAGGGTGCGATATGGCTTAGGCATTGTGTAGTCGTGCTATGATTCAAAAGATTAAAACATGTTAGCTTCATGGGGTTTGTAGGTTTCATAGCTTGTATAGGTCAACAATGGAGGAAGTGGTTGTTTCATGAATGCTCAGTGTCTGAGTGCATGAGTCTGTGAGTGAATGGGGAGAGATGTCCAAGGAAAGAATGCATCCCTCCATGTGTGAGCCCCACTGCATGGGAAGAACGACCTATTAAATTTTCATGTGTCTTGGTTGAC
>SNQJ01S0013542.1:114178-128446 GCA_010110895.2 Picea sitchensis
ATGGATCAGTTTGCAACACATAAATTAAGGATTACTTATGCAAAATACACATAGACAACAACATAAACATTGAACATAAACACATATGCACAACAATTGATAAAGGAGTTCACCCCTCTTCTGGGTTACATCACCTGGTCCAGCTTCCAATGGATCATTTTTATTAATTGCTCAAAAAGTTCTCAAAAACATGTCTTACAATGCTCAAACTGACAAACTGACTGCTCCAATGGCTTCCCAGTGTCCCAAAACCCCTGTCTGGGCTCTTTCGACACCTCAATCGGTCGAAAAATGAGAAATATAGGCCTCTTGGAAGTCTCTTTCTCCAAGCTTGCTGTCTCCAGTTCTACAATTCACACCCTCCTTGAATGAACCTGGCTCACACGCTCATTTAAGCGCAAAAACCCAGCACCGGGCGCAACCGCGCCAATGGTGCAAATCGTAGGACGGTTAAGGGCGCGCCAGCCCCTAACCGCCTCGGCACCTGGGCGTATGGCCATGTGACCTTGCACTTTGATAAAAAGTGGTTAACACCGTTTTAAAATCGTGGAACCAACTCACGCGCTCCAAATCGCGGGCACATGGCACATAAAATATGACCAAGGGTTATAAAAACCGCGCGCACCAAACCGCGCGCATACACTTTAATATGGTCACATGTTTGTAATAGAACCATGGGTTATGTTACAAACTCACGTGCAAACACTTGGATAATATACATGGTGGTCATATGTGTTGAACAAAACCACGGGCCGAGGCTAAGCCCCGGCCCGACCCCCGCCCATTTACACATTTAAATGATTTTAAAAACAATGCAATGGGTTATATGTTAAGTCACAACCCGTGGGCGTATTGGTTGGACATTTATGCAAAGGCATTTCATAGTGGGGGAGGTCTGGGGGTCGAACCCCGCGGACTCCCATAGTTTTTATACAACCATAATGAACCAACCAACGAGGGACACGTGGCGCCCATGGATTGGGCCACGTGCCCTCATACCATTTGCTGTCAACAAGACACGTGTCGCTCCATGATTCGCCAACTACTAACCAATAAACGCTTGCCACGTGATCCACCTGACACGTCACTGTACGAACTGTACGGACTGTACGGACAGGTACAATCAACATCAAACTTTTTGCCTGTTTGTCTTGGCGAACATATCGCGATATCTTCTCCATACGGACTCTGTTTGAGAAAGTAAATATACCACTGGAATCAGGAAGACGAGACAGACGCAATGGTACTGTTTTCGTCGCATTCCGAGCACTTTGAAAATTGAGCAAAATTTGATCCCCTGATCATTAGCCCCTTCCCTTCCCGTACCTAGTGGAGCTTAGTCCCCCATAACTCTTTCTTCATGGTAAGTCTACATGCAAGGATGCATTTATATTAATGATTTGAGTATTTACATATACAAAAATAGGCTCATTGTCCTTTAGCATCTAGGCTCTCTGGCCTAATCATCACATAAGCCTCCTAGCTTATAAACACTTGGCTCACCAACATATAAACATAATTAAAATTCAGCAGGGGCTCGACCTTGGGGTATTACAATCACCTCCCATTATTTATGCACTGTCCTCAGTGCATCATATTTACATATTACAACAAGATTTTCAAAAATCGTCAAAAAGATGTAGGTATTTTGCCCGCATGGCCTCTTCGTGCTCCCACGTTGCATCCTCAGGACCATACCAGGTCCATTGGACCTTTACTAGTTTGATGGCTCGATTCTAGAGCTGCTTGATTTTTCGGTCCATAATGCATACCAGATGCACTTGAAAAGTGCCTTCTTGCTCCAGCTAAATCACATTCCAATCAATAACATGATTAACATCATGTATATATTTCTTAAACAATGATACATGGAAAACATTATGAATGGTCATAGATGCAGGTAATGCAAGTATATAAGCTACAAGACCAATCCTTTCTAGGATTTCAAATGGCCCACAGTAACAAACTGCCAATTTGGAACAGTTTCCCAACTTCAGGGAAATTCTATTGGTCTTCACTTTCAGAAACACATGATCACGAATACAAAATTCTCTGTGAATTATACCCTTATCAGCATAGCTTTTCTTCCTATCTTGAGAATCCTTTAAATTCTTCTTTATCTTTAACATCTTCTCTTCCATTTCCCTTAGCAACTTTGGCCCAACCACTGCTCTATCAGCTGGGTTGTCCCAACCTATTGGTGTGTTTCACTTTCTGCCATAAAGTTCCTCAAATTGGCTCATCTTCAGAGATGTTTGGTGCCCATTATTATAAGGAAATTCTACCAAGTGTAGATAGTCTTACCATTTATATGGTTTGTCCATCATGTACATTCTTAGCATATCCTCTATCACTTGGTTCACCCTTTCTGTTTTCCCATTAGACTCAGGATGATAAGATGTGTTGAAGTTTAGATTTCTTCTGAACCCTTTGAATAATCCCTTCCAGAAATTTGAGGTGAAATTTGGGTCTCTGTCAAACACAATTGTCTTGGGTATGCCATGCAAGCGTGCTACTTCCCTCATATAAATATCAACAACATTGGTTGCCTTGTGAGTAATCTTCATTGGAATGAAATGGGAAGCTTTAGTAAGCTTGTCCACCACCACCATGATAGAATCATGATGCTTTCTTGTTCTGGGAAATTTGGTGATGAAATCCATTGACACCACTTCCCACTTCCACTCAATAATGGGAAATGGATGCAACAACCCAAATAGGTGTCTATGCTTAGCCTTGACCTTTTGACACTCTAGACATTTAGCAATATACTCAACAATTTCCCTCTTCCTTCCCAGCCAATAGTATTGTCTCTTGACAACTGCAATGGTTTTTTGATATCCTGGGTGTCCAACATAAGGTATATTATGCATCTCTTTCAAGATCATACTCCTCAATTCATGATAATTGGGTATATACATTATGTTCTTGTACAAGAGAATTTCATCATTTCCCAATTTATAATCTTCAACCTTCTGTTGCATTTTACCTTGTTGTAATTTTGTTACTATATCCATGTACTGCAAATCTCCTTTTGCAGCCTCAGAAATTTTCCATTTAAGATCAGTTTGATACATGCTAATGGTGGTAGCATGTAGTTCATGCACTCTCCTGCTGAGTGCATCAACCACTTTGTTATGTTTTCCTTTGATGTTCTTGATATCAAAGTCATACTCTAACCATCTACTTTGTCTGGAATTTAGAGTTGGTTTTAGAGTTGGTTGATCAAATAGATATTTCATACCATTATGGTTTGTCCTCAACTCAAATTTTTTTCCCATGAGGTACTGCCTCCACTTCTTCAAGACATGAACTATGGCTGCCAACTTCAAATCGTGAGTGGCATAGAGCCTTTCATGCTCTTTCAATTTTCTGGATTCAAAACATGCAACAAAACCATTTTGACTGAGGAATCCACCAAGTCCTTCTTTGCAGGCATCTATGAAAACCATGAAATCCTCATTAGGATATGCAATTCTGAGAATTGGAGCACTCGTTAACAATTGATTCAATTGTTGGAAGCTTGTTTCACATTCTGTTGTCCATTGAAACTTCACCCCTTCCTTTGCAAGGAAGTGATCGGGTGAGAATCCTTGAAAACCCTGCAATGAATATTTTGTAGTATCCATCTAGACCCATGAAGGATATAAATTTTGTCACATTCTTATGTGTTGTCCACCCTTTAATATCTTCAATCTTTTCAGGGTCCACTGTTATCCCTTCTTTGGATATGATATGCCCCAAATAGTGAATTTGAATTTGATAAAATGAGCACTTTCTCAATTTGGATTACACTTGATGCTATATTAACACTTGTAATACCATCCTCAAGTGATGTTCATGCTCTTATTCTAACTTGGAATATACAAGGATGTCATCCAAAAAGACAATGATAAACGTTTCTAAGTATTCCTGAAAAACACCATTCATTAAGCACATGAAAACAACTGGTGCATTTGATAACCCAAATGGCACCACTGTGAACTCGTAATTACCATACCTTGTTTTGAAGGAATTCTTGCTAATATATTCATCTTTAATTTTCACCCGATGATAACCATATATGAGATCAATCTTTGAAAATATTTTTGCATTCTTCAACTAATCAAAGAGATCATCGATCCTTGGAAAAGTATACTTGTTCTTTATAGTTACTTTGTTCAATTGTCTGAAGTCAATGCACAATCTCAATGTCCCATCTTTATTTTTCACAAATAAAGATGGGACACCCAAAGGTGACACACTTGGGTGTATACACCCCTTCTTTAGAATTTCTTCAAGTTTCATTTGCAGTTCCTTCAGCTCTGGTGTACTCATCCTGTAGGGATTCTTGGATACTGGAGCTGCTCTAGGCATTAAGTTTATAGAGAAATCAATATCTCTCTTTGGGGGTAGTCTTGCTATCTCCTTGAACACATCTTCAAAATATTTCAGGACTGCATGATCCTCAATATTTGACACCTTAACCTTAGGTGCTTCCTCCATATGAGATGCAAATATTTGGCAACCGTTCCTGTAACACTTCTTCAACTGCATTGTTGATATCTCTCGGACAACAAATGCCCTGGGAATTCCTTGGATTATTCTTGGGTTCCCTTCCTCATTCAGGCTAGTAAATGCCTTGTTATGATAGTCTAAGACAACATGGTGTTGGTCCAACCAATCCATACCAATTAGACAGTCATATGAACCCAAGGGAAAGATGTTCAAATATGCCTTGGTACTTAGCCCATTCATGTCCACTTGACATGAGTTAACCAACTCAACAAATTTTCTCTTGGCTCCTATCGCCGGCTGCACCAGCCAAGATTTCCCATACTTACTTCTTGGAAATTGCAATCTTTCCACTACCTTAGGATCTATATAGCTATGACTAGAGCCTGAATCTATTAAAATAATAAAGGCATTGTTATTGATCATACCTTCTACTTCAATCATGTGTGATTGGAATTCTTCTTGCTTGTTGTCCAGGGATGCATAGATCCTTTGAACACTTCTTCCCATGTCCTCCACTATTTCATCTTGCTATACATTATGGAAAACTCTCACTTTATCTTTTCTGTGAGGAAAGTCTCTTTACAAATGGTTTCCTTTACAACCCCAACATTGAATGGGTGTCTGCCTTGGCCTTTGCCCACCTGTCTTAGTCATTCTGGGCTCTCTAGGGGTTTGTTGTCCCTGAGAACTATTTTTGAAGAATGGTGGCTTGTTCCCCTTCTTCCTCCATTCCACATTGAATTTATTCTTGTCTTCCCAAGCTTTTTGAAAAGTAGGATTTCCTTTATGATGATCATATAAGCACTTGGCTCTTCTTATGGTTTCCTCCAAAATTTTAGGATCATCATGTTGACTCTTATGACTGATGAAAGATGGTATCCCACTCATGTATCTCTGGATCTTAATTGTCTCATCCTTGATGAAGGAGACATACTTCAACAATTCTAAAAATCTCCTTTCATACTCATCAATGGTCATGCTGCTCAGTTTGAGTTCAAATAACTCTTTCATCTTTTTGTCATAATACCTCTTGGTTAAGTATTTATTCTCAAAATGCTTCTTGGATTCCTTCCATGCAACATTATTCTCTCTAATGTGTTTCACTTGCACAAGATGATCCCACCACATGGATTCCTTTCCTTTCAGTTGATAAATAACAATTCTTCCTTCCACGTGAGAAGAATAATTATGCAGTTAGAAATATTTTCTCATGCCCAACAACCATGTCTCAGCATCTTCCTCTTTCTTGTTCTCTCCTTCAAAGTTAGGAGGTTTGATATTATTCATTTATCCTCTCAATTAATCCACCCTAGACCTCTTATGATGCTTCCTAATAGGATATGGACTTGATTTGTTGTGTGCTCTTCTATTGGAATGTATTTGGGAGTGATGGTGATGTCTGCTATCACTCCTTGATCTTCCTTTTCCCTTAGGGGTCCTGCGGCTTCCTGATTTGTTGGAGCCACTCTTCTTATCAAAATTATTTTCAATTTTGTCTAGACTCTGCATTAAATTCATATTGAAGTATTCATGCTGCTCTTTGGATTTCATAAGCCTTTCATTACCAACCTTGTGACTCTGGACATATTTCTGCAAATTTCTAATGGTCTCAACCATATTCATGTTATCATCCTTTCCTTCTCCATGTCCTTTGGAGTTTGTTCCTTCCATACCCAAATGGAAATCCATTCCTCTGATCTCATATTCCTTGTTGTAAGACCCCTATGCATCCTCCATCTCTCTGCACTCTGTGTTGATTCTGATTTGATCAAGTTGTTGTTAATTTTTCAAAATGTGCAACCAACAGAACCTTGTCAGGTTAACTGATTCAACAATTTTATAAAAACATGAACCATTTTGGTTCAATAACCTATCAAAATTATTTTCTATGATTTTTTGAGTACTTGTCTGATCAACCCCCTTTTCTGGGTGAACAACTATGTTCTATTTTCCTAGACCTTTCCAATGACTGCTTCCTTGCTCAATTATGAGCTTTGAGCAGAAATCTATGGACCTTTAAAACTTGTGTTTTTTTTCACTGCTGCACTCCTTGTGTAATTGATCTCTTTTCTTTGAGCTAAATGGCTCTTAGATATTTTATTGATCCTATCATAAAGTTCTCAGGTCTTTAGTACCTCTTTTGATGCAGGTTCGAACCAGACGAAATCCACGGGATCCCTTTCTAAGCCCCCTTTTTTTCTTCCTTAAAAAGATTTTTTGGGCATTAGCCCCTTTTATTTGGCCCCCAATCGAATGTGACCATGGGTTGTGAACAAGTGCTTATTAATATGGAGCTTATCATGTGCTTCAGGACTTCAGGGCTCCTAAACTTTGGGCTTCATAGGTTTTCCTTTCACCTCACCTTATTTCCTTCGAACGCCGAAGTGGCGAACTCCCTTAATATTGCTTCTTCGGTGCTTTGGGACTCTAATGCTCCGGAGTTTCATGCTTCATAGGTTCTTACAACTTCCACATTGATTTCTCCCAAACGTCAAACTAGCGAACTACCAGACTGGCTCTCTGGAGCTTCGCACTTCAGATACTCAGAGGACACACTGATTGACGATCGTCATTCATTGTTTAGATCTATGGTCAACAGGAGCTCCAGGACTCTAGGATTTGAAATTTCTAACTGCAGCATCTAGTAATTCCTTCGAAGGTCGAACTAGCGAAGTTCTTCAGGGCTTCGCGCTTTAGAGGTTTCACTTCCTTCTTTCTTTGTTTTACCTGATCGTCAGACTGAAGAACCGCCAAGGTCTAATCAACATCTATGTATCAGTGTGCCACATGGCATAATAATAGAGTGGACACATGGATCCATCCAACGGATGACATATTTCACATCTTAATTGGGCACGAAGGGCCCTTGAAAAGCCTGAAAATGATGACACGTTGCATGTATCCCGTGATTCCACGTCACCCCAGGAGACGTCGATAGATCGCGTCACCTCCGTGACTTCAAAACTTTGGGACTTTGGGAGTTCTTCCTTCACCATCCATTATTTCCTCTAAATGTCCAACCGACGAAGTACTGAACCGATGTCTCTTCGAAGCTCAGACGCTTCGGCGCTTCGAAATTTGAAATATTTCACAACTTCTTCTAACACTTCCTTCGAATGATGAATTCATGGACTCTTCGGTGCTTTATCACTTCGGCACTTCAGAGCTTCAGGATTTGGAATATTTAACAACTTCTTCATTCAATTCCTTTGAATGCCGAATTCTTGAACCTCTTAACTTTTTGGGGTCCATGTAGTACATATGTCATCATATAAGATGGTGACACATACCCCCCACATGTCGGACTTCTATTGGTCCAACAAGGTCATCAAAATTACAAAACCATATGACATGTGGCATGCCTAGGGGAGGTCCATGTCACCCCAGGTGACATCATCATGCCACGTCACAATCCATGCTTCGACACTTCGTAGCTCGGGGCTTCAGAAGATTTCTCGGCTCATCACAACATTTCTTCCGAACTCCAAACCATTGAACAGTCACTTCCCAGAAGTTCGGGACTATGGGGCTTCGAAACTTCAGATCTTTTCTTAACATTACCTCCCGGTTCTCCCAAATCGCTGAATTGCCGAACTTTGCACAGTTGATATGCAGACACATTTCCTTTTTGATCGAATGGTTTGGATGGGTTCCAAACTTCATGACTTTGGGAGGAATTACATTCTGTGTGCACTTCAACCAATTTCCTCGAAATCTAAACCACCGAACTACTCGGGGAAAATCCATGGCTCTCCTCCTCCTGGATGATCTATGGATGAGAATCACTCCGGGACTTCAGAACTTTGGGCTTCGACCCCTTTTTATCAACAAAACATAAACTTCATTGAAGTCACGAATTCTGAAGGACTTGGAGGTTAACTATCATGCACCTTTTCCATATCCGATAGCTGGGAAGGGTCTGCCTCCCCTTGTGTAGATCCCACGACTCAAATTTAGTTTTTTGGCCCATAACCATGGTTATTGTGGATTCCCTATCTACCACACCTCCTGATATTTCAAATACTATCCAATTGTTCTCCCAGCGCCCTTATGGCACTATGTAACTTCAATTTACTCATACATGGCCCATCCAGGTTCAGTGTTGAAACCATGGGCTCTGATACCAAATTGTAACACCGCCGACCACCCAAGCCAGGGAATGCTACTACAATTTTGCTATATTCAAGATATGATACCAATTTTTAATTTCCTTATCCATCCCAGGGTTGGGCCATGCCACCTTACAGAAAGACTCACTTTCATTTTTTCATAAAATATCATACTTAATAAATTAAAAACAAACATCGACTTGTTGTTAACATACACAGAATTTTGCGGAAACGTACAGTAAATAAACACATGTGTAACATACAACATGTAATTAAGGATATATAAAGATTACTTATTTGTTTAAGAAGGCCACCAACTGTGTGCAGACCTTCCACGAACCTCCCAGCCTTAGATCATGCTGCTCCAAGCTATCAGCAGTGGGTCACCCTGAGCTCAGACTAAAATCCACCCAGGGTAAAGGGAATCCTAGGCTAGGATGAGATTACAAAGTCTCCAGGAAGGATTTTGTCCCCAGGAGTCCACTCACATCCACAATTTATAGTCCCTCATTACCCACATGCTTGTCCCACCTTAGGGAGTGTGCCCCTTCTCTGCTCGAGAGTCCTTCGACTACCCTACTCCCCTTCTAGGGCTTCAACAACAGGATAGAAAAGAAGTATCAGAGCACTATAAATATCGTGAGGCTCCCTCTAGGAAAATCACTTCCCCATCAACCTCTCTCACCTAGAGAGAGTTTCTCACAGGCCTGACAACCCGCTTCTTCAGTTCAGCTCCCAGGCATATCTTGTGAGGGTAATAACAACAAGAAAATCGGGTTTGGGCTCTAGTAATGAAAACAAGCCACACCAATCCATAGAAAAGCATGGGAAACAAAAAAACAATGGATAGGGTGCGATATGGTTCAGACACTGTGCAGTCATGCTATACTTCACAGGATTAAAATGGGTTAGCTTCACGGGGTTTGCAGGTTACATAGCTTGCAGAGGTCAACAATGGAGGAAGTGGTTGTTGCGTGAATACTTAGTGTCTAAGTGCGTGAGTCTGTGAGTGAATGGGGAGAGATGTCCAAGGAAATAATACCTCCCTCCATGAGTGAGCCCCTTTGCATGGGAATAACACCCTCTTAAATTTGCACGTGTCTTGGTTGACACCTCACTCTCTAGGAGTGCATCCCTCTCCACTTGGAGTTCGTTCCTTTCCCCAAGGAACTTAGGATAAAAATCATTATCATCCAACATGCCTTTTAGTATAATATTTAATTATTCCCTCTTTAGATAAGCCTTTTGGATTACCATTTTACCCTAGTTTCTTAGCCCCTTCCCTTCCCCTACCTAGTGGATCTTAGTCCCCCATAACTCTTTCTTCAAGGTTGGTCTTCACACAATGATGTATTTATATTAATGATATGAGTATTTACATATACAAAAACAGGCTCACTCGCCTTTAGCATCTAGGCTCTCTAGCCTAATCATCACATAAGCCTCCTAGCTTATAAACACTTGGCTCAACAACCCATAAACATAATTACAATTCAACAGGGGCTCGGCCTTGGGGTATTACACATATAATCCATAATATCCTAGAATTTATAACCTTAACAATTCCTTTAACCCATTTCCCATATCTCTTATAAACCCTAAACCTTATAATCCATCATCCTTAGAAATAAAAATTCTAACTCCCTAATAAACCTAAAACCCAAATCACCTAAACCTAACCATTATAACACCTAATTTTCACCCCCCTATAACTCTCAACCATTATAAAATCTATCTCCCTAACTCCTAATCCATAATCCCAAACCTCACACATTAACTCCCAACCATTGAAAACCCTATAATCCCTAATCCTCATCACCCTAGTCAGTCATATCATCCTAACAAATACAACCCCCACAACACTTAACCTTTATAACCCCTAACCCTGATAACCCTTATCACCCTAGTAAATCCAAACACCCTTAACCCCTACAACACCTATTCCCTAAAAAATATAACCCTTAACAACAAAACCTTATAACCACTATCCCAAATAAACTTAGATTGGTAACTCTAATAAACCTTAACTCATAACTCCTATAACCCTTWAACCTCAAACCCTAATCCCTTTAACCCCCATTCCCTAATCACCATAACCCTAATCCCTAACCACTATACCCCTTAATCACTTTAAGCATACTAATTTCTATAACCATTAACCCATGTAATCCTTTATACCTAACCCTAATAAMCTACCTCTATCCCTAATTTTAATAACTTGCTACATGTAACCCCTATAATTCTTAACCACAATAAATCCTAATCATTTTTACCACTTAACTTATCACCAGACCTATAACCTTCACATCTATAATCCATAACTCCAAAACCTTACAACCTTTAATTCTTAACCCCTTTCACTCCTAACCCCTATAAATGTTATCACACCTAACATCAAACCCTTATAGCCCCGCACCCCTTAAATATTTATAAACCATAGACCCTATAACCTTTTACACCTAATTGTTGTAACCCATGACCTCTATATTTTAATCCTTATAACCTATTACCCTTAGAAACCTTACCCCTAAAACATGTAACCCATACTTTTTGTCCATTTTAATATCTAACCCTTTACTCTCATAACCCATATCATTTCCAACCCTTATGAATATTACAATCCCTAATCTATACCCTTATATCCCCTAATCCCTAGACCATATACCCATGAACAAATTTTATATTAACAAATCCTAACAATGATCACCTTCAATCAACACCTTATCCTAATAACCCTAACTCTTATCTCATAACCCTTACAACCCCTTTTCCTTATAATCCTACATGTTATAACCCAAAAATCCCTCTGACCCCTAGGTATTATAAACACTAGCACATATAATCCCTCATCCCTAAAACATATAACTCCCACCCCATATATTCAATAGATATAATATCCCTATAACCACTAATCCTAACTCCTATAAACCCTAACCATGATAACTCTTTATTGTTAAATCCTATCAAACCACCCCTGGGTATTATAAACACTAGCACATATAATCCCTCATCCCTAAAACATATAACTCCTACCCCATATATTCAATAGATATAATATCCCTATAACCACTAATCCTAACTCCTATAAACCCTAACCATGATAACTCTTTATTGTTAAATCCTATCAAACCTAAATTGTGTAACCTTCAATCACTAAATATATATATTTTACCATCATAGCTCCTAAAAATTAATCCCTATATTAATCCATAACCTATAAAACCCCTAACCCTCAAMCATGATCCCTATAAATGTTATCATTCCTATAACCATGACCATATCTAACCCATGTCATCCATAACCCTCATAAACCTTGACCATTATAGCCCATGTAATTACTACTATCCCTAATCCCTAGATTATGGAKAATAACAAACCATAATCTAACATTCAAACATAGATTATAGTGGGAAGAGTAACATGTTTGTATTCACTTAGAAAAGGGAAATAAAGAATCACAATATTACACATGGAGAGATGGATTTGTTGTAGAAAGGTGGGCTACAAAGCCTCTCTTTAGGAGGTTCCTTTGTCTCCTTGTGTTCTCATGCTCCAAATAATGATAGAAAGGGGAAAGCTCCATTGTGGAGAAAAATGGTGGAAATATATATTATGAAAGAAAGTATCAATGTTGGAGGGAAAATAATTATGGCTTCACATCTCTCTAAGGAAATTCTAGTAGCATAACCTTACACTTATCTTCCCCATGTAAAATGCAATCCTATGACATTTATTTATATGTTAATAGTGGATCTAGTTTCCATGTGAAATATCTTGATGTATTAATGATAATTCATAAGGTTATTGGACATCATGGAAAGCTAAATTAATTATATTAATTATATTAAGGGTTTTAAAAGGTCCCAACACATACCCATCACATGATCTAAACAACTAGGTGCACATTAATGAACTGTTGACTAGTCATTTTTTGCATTCAAGTGTCCATAGAAATTACGTATTTTATACCCATCATGTGTAGAAAAGGGGGAATAATCTATGTGCCTAAGAAAATGGTTTAACTATGGGTTGAATCAGCTAAGTGAGGTACCATATAGTCATATGATTATGAAGTTGGGCACATAATGTAGGTTATGACTACAATAGTGATGTATATGGCCAAAACTACTCAAACCATACAAATGAGAAAAATTAGGTTGATAACAATTTCGCCTTAATGTCTGAGGTTAGAAATAGTTTGTATACCCAAAATGCATCATGATTTGTTTCCCAAACAATGTAATGAATTGGATAAGAAGATGATTGTCCAAAGAGGGAGTACCACCTACCAATAAGAGGAGGAGAAACACCTATAAAACAAAAAACCATGAGGTGAGTTGTATATAAGATCTCAATATCAATGAATTGGGTATCCCTATGCTCATGAAAATTTCAAAGAATAATATGGGATGACGACAATTTGGAGTTAGATCAAAGTACATAATCATGATCAAAAGTCTAAATTTTTCATAGTATAATATGGGATCATGACAAAATGGAGTCGGATCAAAGTACATAAGCATAATCAATATTGTATCATGTATGAACACATGTTAAGGAACATTGGCACGCCAGAGGTAGGTGAACAACCATAAAATCTTTGCTAAATGAAAAATGGGCCCTAATAAAATATCAACCTATAGGTTCAAAAACTACTGAGTGGATCCAAACACATCTTGCAATTTGCAACTCGAGTTGGAAACCTAGATCCATCACTATCAGGAACATGTAAGAAGCTACATGAAGGGAATCTCCCACCCGGTGACTCAAAAATATTGGAAAGAGTCATACATGTCTAGTGGTCAATGGTGCGGTAATCAATTGGTGTCAAGCACATGAGCAACTAAAAAATCAAGGAGTAATGATGACTCTCCTTTCCTAGTCCAAGGTGATCCAACAATGCGGTAAATGGGACCAAGGTGTACAAAGACTCTAAACCAAACCCACATAATAGAGATTTTAATGTTGATAGAGGAATGTTCATTGAAATAAGGGTATAAGGAAACCATTAAAACTAAAATGAGGTGCAACATATCATGTAGAAAATGGGACTGTTTGAGGTTGATACAACAATGGATGAGTCATCTAATGAGGATAGGACTCAAACATTCCATTGTTCAAAGCATAATCGTGAAGATGACTTGGATACAACTATAGAATTCCAAGAGTGATGATAAACAAATATGCTAATGGATTATAAATGATAACTTAGAGGGTAAACATAACTAATGGTAAGAAATGACAAACCAAGATGAGGGTGAGTTAAGAAGGATATGTTGGGACTAAAGAGGGTATTGGGATAGATAGAATATAGGGTATAAAGGGGTGGATCAACATAGGATTCTCTAAACAAGGGTGAATGGGAATACTACCACAAAGAGATCATGTAACACACTGGTGTCAAATGTAACACCTCAGGTTTTGAGCCCCCATATTAAATAATGTATTGTTACATTGTTGAGAAGACAAAGTGCCTAAACAATTATTAAAAGACCAATATGCCTAATAAATGTAATTTTTTTATCATTATTAATAATAAATACAGCGTTGGCTGCTAGACGAACAAGGACTAGAGTTATAGGGGGATATGATTCCACAAGAGAGGGGACTGAGGGGGATAAGTGCTTATTTATTTTATATTATCGATTTTGTGTGTAATGGG
>SNQJ01S0013542.1:162816-179116 GCA_010110895.2 Picea sitchensis
AACATTGTATAAGCTATTTATGATAAGGAAGTTTTTGCTGGGTTTTCTTCCCCTAGAGGGTTTCCCAGGATAAATGTTGTGTCTCTTGTGAATGTGTATTTCTCAGTGATCTTGTTCTTATTATGCTCTTGTCTAATGAAATGAAAAGAACTACAATAATGGCATAAACATTAACACAAACCTCTTGACTCAATCTAGAACATAATTGTTCCCTCTCCCTTCACTGCATACTTGGCATCATCACAAGGCTCCGCATGAGTATTTCAATCCATATTCATCAAACTACTAAATAGATCCCATGATCCTATCATATGACAAGATGCACCATTATCCAAGAACCAAGCACTATTAGTAGTTGTGCTAGTAGAAAGGTAAGAAACTAGTGATAAATCCTTCTCAAACTTCGTTGAAAACTCATCTAGCTGTGTCTCTGTTGATGTTGTTGTTTTTTGTGTCTTTCCTTTTCCCTTCTTCTTCTCTATACATTAAGATGCATAATTTCCATTCTTATGACATGAGAACCACTTGATTTTACTCAAGTCCTTCTTCGTTCCTGGCGGTGATGACCCTCCATCACTGTTACCCTCCTTGCTAGAACTCTTTCCTTTTCCCTTCTTTATCTTACTAACAAGAGACAAGTTCTCATCACTACTTCCCTGATTTCTACTCTTAGACTCCTCTCGAATCTCTTCATGGATGCAATCATCTCAAATCTTCTGCCAATTTGGGATTTTTCCTAAGTGCAGACTCCCTTGACAAATGGTTCCCATGACTTGGAAAGACCATTTAATACAAGATTCACAAGCTCTACGTCCTCCATTTTCTCCTCTATGGCTACAAGTTGATCACGTACTTGAGTGATCCTCATGAAATATATGGTAACATTGTCAGATCTAGACATTTGCACAGATCTGAGTTTATTTTGTAAGACCATCTTCCTATTCATGTTAGTGCTCTGGAATTAACCTACCAAGGCATCAAACATATCTTTGGCCATATTGTTCTCAGATAAGTGAGGAATTAGATAATCCTTCACTGAATCTAAGATAACCCTCTCAAATTTGATCTACTTCTTCTCGTGAGCTTCCAAAGATTCCAAATACGTCGATGGAACATGTGCTTTGTCCACAAACTCCCAAAGCTCATGCTCCTTTAATGCCAAAGTAACTCTTGTTTTCCAAGATAGGAAGTTCGATACTCCATTCAATATGTCTTCAACTCTCATACTTGTTGATTCCATCCCTTAAACTTTATAAACTACCCTGGAAATAACCTACAACTGAAATTTCCCATGTACTGACTTGTACGAACTTGTACACACATGTCACCACTGAAACCCACATATGTACACGACTTTCCTTGTTGAAACCCACGAATGTATGTGGCAGTCTCCAGAGAAAATCATGTATGTATGCGCTTGTTCTATTTGCAACCTACGTACAACTCTGTATGATTGAAAACCCTACCTCTGCCTCAGTACGACTATTTCCCTGAAATTTGTCCTTTGATTTATTTTTGTTGGTTAGGGATCTGCTAAGATATCCTACAGATTTGGTAGATTTGTTATCAATTGTTATGGATATGAGATTTGGCTTCCTCTCGGATCATGTACTCTTTGAAATCCTTACTCCAACACCTAGGTATCTTGTTATCTAGGGATTTCCTTACTGTAAATTGGATTAACAACTCATAAAACAATATACACTGATGGAATATTCAACTCAATTAAAGGTAGTGGAAACAATATTGGAAAACAAATCATGCACACATAAACATCAATATTTTTGGGTAGATACACATGGAAAAACATAAAAGGGAAAACCAGTATTGAGATGATTTTATTATGATAAAATCGATAAAATTAGGGTCCCAATGGCCCACTGAAATAAATACAACTACAGACAAACCTAACAAATTTTTCTCTATTGTACAACCCAGATCTAACATGTTTTTCGAGATGTACACACATTTCCTTATGCAAACCTGCATATACGTGCATGTCTCCACTGAAACCCATGTACACAACCTCAAGGAATTTACGACAAACTCTGTACGGCTCAACCTTTTCCTGTGGCTTTGTTATGTTGAAACCCACTTGCAGTTGTCTCTATTCTCGCTTCTCCTTGACTTGATCTCCAGATGGAAGTCCTTCTCCATCTATCCAAGATCTCTTTGAATCATAGTCCTTCATGATCCAACTGTGTCTCGCGCACAAGTCGTCAAGTATCAAGTGTCTTTTGCTTCACCCTAGCCTTGCTTTTATAAGATTGAGTTATGACCTAACCCTAATCTCCAAAGTGATTGAGGATTGAGATTACTTATCACCTCACTTGAGATCAATGGATATTATTTAATTTACTAATTCTAATCAAATCATTTCTTTAAATAAAACTCAACTCCCTAATAAAATCACTTTACTTTAATAATTCATTTAATTAAAATAAAGTATTTAATAATTCTTTTAATTAAAACATTCTACTTTGTGTGCAAAAATACTTTCTAATGCTACTAGCATCAACACTAATGTATGCTACTAATGGTAGTTTTCATGGATGGTGAAGAATTCAAGCTCAATGGTATATGCAAATCCACGATCTTTGAGATGCGCAATGGAAATAAAAAGGTCATAGTTTTTTTGATCTAGTTTAATATGCTTGACTTATTGGATGACATGTTTGGTAGCTGGTTCTCACCATCTGCTCACACATTTGTTCATGGATCTGCATTCTATCTACTAATGATATTTGAATCCTATATATTCAACAAATCATGGATCAATTTGTCCCAGATAGTCATTGTTTGTTTCTAAATCAATTATTCAATTTGATCCAGCCCTGGGTTTGGTAGATTACACCAACAACCAGATCTAATTCCTCGCATCCCTAAGCAAAATCGTGTGTAGATCACACCATCATTTCACCCAATGTTGAAATTGATTGGATCTGACTCATGTGACGCCCCTCTACACTCAACCACACAGAACCGACCCCCCTATGGATCTCCAGCCATTGAATTCGGTCGTAGCGAAGTGATGCAGTTGGTGTAAGAGGAGATCCCTAGAAGACATACTCCATCACGTTGGATAGTGATTCAATGGTACAATGATCCTTTAAACTTAAAGGAAAAGAAAATTTAAAATGTTTGCTTCATTTTTTGTTAATTAAGTTTTAGATACGTGGATTAACAATGAAGTTAGAATTTTATTGAAGCATTAGCAGGTAGCTAAATATTACAATTGACCTTTCTCATCAAAGAGTATAGAAAGCAAGATGGTAAAGAGAACATTCAGTCTTTGTCTTGCTCATATTGCATCCTCTACTCTTTTCTCACAATACTCTTCATGAATTTAACAAGACCAAGAAATAATTCTCTTTGAGAAGGTTCTGTATAAAATATTCACACAACGGCCTCATCAAGTTGCATGATTTTCTTTGTGGTTGAAAAATCCAATGGTTGCTATCATATCTCTCTTTTTTGTCACTGAAGTTGCCCATTACCTCATTTGGCTTCACCATTGCCAAGCTTCTTTTCACTTGCCTGATGGTGCAAAGATTCTTGATGCTACTCATTTATGGTGTCTAGTTTTGACATTACAATAGTAATCTATCATATAACACAATACAACACACAAAAAATACAAGGCAAGTTAATGAAATGCAAGTGCACACAATTAAGTACATGCAATCAAGTAGTTGTAACATATAATCAAGCACTTGAGTTGTTGACTACATAAACAATGGACAAATCGAACTAATATTGAAAGGAGAAGTTTATGAAATCAAGACATCGTGGAGCATTTGAAGTTCAATTGTAACTTGCAGACAACGTTTTTTGTAAGAATATTTGATCAGGTTGAATTGTACTTACAATAGTTTTTTCTTTAAGTTTCAAAATAGAGTTGAATTGTATAGGGTTCATTCTCGGTTGAAACCAACACCCACGACTTAATTGAGTCATTGTAATTCTGAGTCTTCGTTGAAATTATGAGTCAAAATTAACAAGGTTGAATGGTTGAAACTCAAACCATTGTAATAATCATGAATTGGGGTGCATTTTCGGTAGTATCCAACACCCTCAACTTTTTGGAAGCAAAATCAAGCAAGCGTGAAGTGCAAGCCAACAAGTTCAAGCAAGTAAATTCAAGCAAGTGAGTTCAAGCGAGCATGTATAAACAAGTGAGAACAATGATGACCAAAATCATGGTGTTCGTTTCTTTATTGGAAACAATTGAGAACAATTTGGTCATACTGGCCATTGAAACATTGGAAAATGTTATGAGTCATGTAGATGAAAATACATTTTCTACAATCTCAATCCCAACCATTGAATGATGAAATCAAGGATCCCAAAATCCAATAGTTAGTGATGCATTCTAAACTATTTTTTGTTCAGAACAACCCTCTTTATGAAGGTGATGATGATGGTGATTTAGATCAACAATCAACTCATGAGAAACATAGTGAGCAAACTTTAAATGCAAGTATAGATGATGATGAAGTTGTGCATGAACAAGTTTGACTTTCTCTTTCCAAGCCAACCATCATACCTTGAGAAGAAATCAGGAATAACAAGCATATAATATGTATCAAATATGATAAGGAAGTAACTTTTCATACTCCAAATTATTCCAAACGAATACACTTCATCAGTGCAAGATTCCTTCAAGAAAATTTAACTTCCCCTATTTCAGTTCAACATCAGAATGCTAAATGTGTAGATTTTAACCTTGTACAATTAATTATTGCAAACATATTCTTAATAAAAATAAAAAAGATACAATGGCACACACACACATTTCACATATTTTACCCTTGAAACCCAAACCGAGAAAACCGACAACATGTTTAGAGCCGCACCTCTAATCTTCTATTCACCATCTTCTTCATTTTTTACAAAACAATATACATATAGGATCCCTCAACATCCAAAACCCTAATACATTGACCTAGATTAGTCAAAAACCCTAATTCCTTAACCAGAATCAGAAAACCATTGACAAAAAACCATGTGCCGAAAAAAATGCTAAAACCAGAAGCAAAAAACGGCCAAAAATGGACCAATTTTTTTTTCGTACCCCCTTGGATCCCATATCAACGTATAGCACATGGGATCAATTTTTCAAAGAATATAACACATACCTAACAAAATGACAACATTGCAATCACGTTGTTCACATGGAGAGTCAGTGTTTTGATCTCCATCCTTGTCAAAATTCTGGCAAGTCAAATAATTCATCAAATAGATATTTGACATTGAAGAAATATGCAAGATTAAAAGTACACTATTGGTGGCTTTATCCTTGTCAATGGTCATCAACAACCAAGCGATTATTTCAATCTTACCAAAGAATTCAATCTCAAGTAAAGACATGTCTTGCAACAGATAGTGAAATGAGTATAGTACTCTCTTGAGCCTCAAAGTGGGGAGTACAATGATGTAACTCACCTTCAGGGGGGAGTTCATAAATCAACTGAAAATGGTTTTTGGTCAAACAGAAAACACCTATTGTCTCTCCTTTCAGCTGACAAAGGAGGGAATTGAAGATGGTTGTTCGACTGAAAGTTTCAAAAACAAAATAAAAAACAAATATGCTAGATGGGAAACCACAGTCTGTAGAAAGAAGACAAAAAAAAAATATGCCATATGGGAAACTACAGTCTATACATGGAAAATTTTGACAGAATTATGGTTTAATGTATTGCAATTTACACATGATACATGATTGTGATGTTGATTTTGAGAACAATGATGTGGACATTTTGTTCAGTTGGATGGTCATTCGACCTAGTAGAGGACAGTTGGATCGTTCTACATTGTAGCTTGGCATTTGATTGATTCGTTAGGAATTTTTAGGGATGTGTTAGACTTGAAGTTGATTCAGTTCTCTTAGTTCATTCTCATCATATTGGATTTCAAATCAGTGAAAAAATTATAGGCATTCTGGTTCACATGTTTTCACGGTGATATTTTCCAGAGTTTTCAGCATCCAGATTTGGTGATAGTACCAGTTTATGTTGCATTATTGGTATTATTGTTCAAACTTATGATTAAGGGGGGTAATGTTAGCCTATAACTCTTATACAATTATGAATTCCTAGACCAACATCTAATGTATTTCACATTTAAAGATATAGTTTTTGTCTTAAGTGTGTTTCTAGATTCATGTTTTGCCTCCTCCTACCTTATCTCTCGATGAGGTGTCAATGTGAGATCAAATAAGGTGGTTTCATTCTTGTATTATATATTTATATTATTGAAATGATACAATGAGAGAGATTATGGATTGAGGCATTTTTGACAAAATTATTTCATATCTTGTCCTATCTTGTTATTCTATATTTTATCACCTAAGACCAACATTCTACAAACTTGTTCATGGATGCATTTTGGATCAATTATAGCTCAAATTTATTGTTTTAGAGGGAATTAGGGGCTAATTAGGGAATAGTTGTGTGGATAATGTGAATTGGGTGAGTGGGTTACTTTATTAGGTTTATTTCAAGGTTAGGTTAGATTTTTTGATGCATAGGTTAGGTTAGAGGTTTTGATGCATAGGTTAGGTTAGCGTGTTATACATCGTTGGAGATTAAGGTCTAATGTTAATGGGTAAAGGGTTAGGGGGTGTATAGGGGTTATAGATCAAGTGTGGTTATTGGGTAAGTGGTTTGGGGTCAATTAGTGGTTAAACATGCAATAGGCCAGTGGGTTTCCAGAAATTAGGTTAATGGTTAATGGGTTATGGATTAGGGGGTTTAAAGTATTAATGGTTAAGTGGTGCCAATTCATGATAAGGGTTTGTTGGTAAGTTGTTATGGGTTAGGAATTTGGGGGGTTATGGATTAGTGGGTGAGTGGTTAGGGTTTGTTTTTAGGGATTAGGGGGTTATATACTAGTGGTCAATTAGTGATTCATTTGGGGATAAGGAAAGTTGGTGTTAGTGCCATAGGGGGCATTCAGGTATTAGGGGCTAGCTAGGGATTAGGTGTTTGGATTTAGATAATAACAATAATAATAATATATTTTTAAGGTCACAACCAAGCCACACCAAATCAGTGTATGAGGCCCCCTTGTTTGTGGGACAAGGGACCCCCTCCGCCCAACGATTTGACTGGTAAAGTATAAAGAGGTATACATACCCTACCACCCTCTGGATTTGAACTTGTGACCTCTTAGGAGGAAACACATGTTCTTAACCATTAGGCCCACTCAGGTTGTATATATTAGGTTAGTCGGTAACTAAATTAGGTTAGCTTTCAATTTAGGTGCATTGTTTAATTTCACAAGTTAGGTTAGTGTATTAAGTCAATAGTTTTGGTTATTGGTTTAGTATTCAGTTGGAAACTAGGCTCAAACACTAAAGGGATGGGGGTTGGGGTGTCAGACTTGATCCTCAAATACTTATTCAACTAACCATCAAGAATAACCTTGCAATAGAATCATCTATAGCTAATATGGAATTAATGTGGGTGTGGTTGCATGGTTAAAAATTGGGGTTTCCTATGATTCAACTAACATAGAAACAAGGCAATCATTATAGTTGGTTGATTGCTAGAAAATTGGGGTTTATGAGTCTGTCAACATAGAAACAAGGTGAAGTGCATCATGAGTTTGCTTAGGAAATTTCCTCTAAATACTATGCACTTTCTTCTAATTTGTATTTCTTATGCTCAACAACACATAAGAGGTTTGCTTGAACATCGGCCATGGGTCATTAGTAGGGTGGTTGGATTTTAGTTTTTCTATTGTCTCCACTGAGTACAAGGGTTTGTATTTTCAACGTTGATTGCATCTTGATTATCACCTATTTTTATTAGGCTTTTTATACATTGGCATTGTTGAATGAGATACATTTGTGAGCAATGGAAGGCTATGTACTAGTTAGTACTGGATTTGGCCTTTTAACCTTTTAACCTTTTGGAGGTGATCCTAGAAAGGTTGATCAAGCCATGCCCAAACAAGATGGGAAAAATAAGATGACCTACACTATCCAAGATGAAACTCTATAACAGAAAAACACCTACAAATTGGTTCCATATGTTGTCTGGTCTATAAAAAAATGGTCATCTCTCTCTTTCATCTTCATGTTTTTCTATTTATTTTATTGATTTAAATAAATAGCTCTTTACATCCCATACAATACAACAATGGGCTCCATATCTTTGTTCTCAAATTCTATCTCTTTATCTCCTTATGGATATTCAAGTTTTATTTTCCTCTATGTTGTTATGCACATGCTTTCTTATACTTTTGTCTTCCTTATCCTCTATGTGAAAAGCCTCTTAATGACAATTATACAACACATGTAGACCAATATTGATTTGTTTCACAAGGGTTGTGTGGTGATTTTGGATCATCTCCATGGTCCACGATCCATAAAATCCTCTTGTAAGCCCTATGAACGATGTCCATGGCCCCAAGAACCATCCATGGTGCACTAAATCTGACGATGGTTCCCATACAACACCTATAGGCTAACGATTCCCTTTATAGGGCATGTGTGGTAGTTTCAAACTATTTTCCTAGTCGATGAGCCATGAAATATTGTTTTAGGACCTAAGACGTCAGTGTTACTCCTTTCATGATGTTTAAGATCTCAAGAACTAGCCTCGATGCACAAAAACTAGAAATGGCCCCCATACAAATATCTATATGCATATGTAGATGTTATGAAATAGATTTTTCAATTGTTCATTCAATACAGTGTGATTATTTGTAGCTCTTTGTAGGTAGTCGAGAAATGTTTTCCAAGTATAATTGGGTCAACAATTCATGTAGTTATTTTTCACATATTGACTTTTGAACCAGATGTCTTGGTCTTCATGAGGATAGGGGATCTAGTTATACTTCTTGTAAGTTCATGGAACATGATTCCTTAGTAGATCCTTTTTTTTACCTTAGTTGGTAATGGAATTTTAAAGGTGATTTTTGAGGTTTTTTTCAAGCATTGTTTTCTAACGGGATTATATTTGGGTGAACCTCTTTAATATTTCCCTCAAGGATGTTTGAAATTCCAGGGCCATTGAAGAGGAGAGGAGGGATTGATACTTATCCTAAGGGAAAACACACAACTATTGGATCATATTCTTTATACATAGATTTTTGATAAATCTGAGGTAAGCCATTAGAGATAGGGTCATCCACGGTCCTAGGAATTTGAGGAGAGGGAGAAAATTTTCATATTCCAAGCACTCATCAATAGAGGGTGAATCTACATGAACTGCATGAAAGCATAGAGGTGAGTATAATGTATTCATACCTTGGTGACTCGAATGTTGTACTTGCATGATCTTCTTTGCTGGGATATATTGGGTGAGCTTCAACTACTTTGAAGGAGACCAATTTTAATCATTTTTCATTGAAGAAGGAGGCTCTAAATTCTAACCATTTGAAATCTTCTTACCCCCCTAAATTCTCCATTCTATGCCTTAAATCTCTAGGAGCACTATATTTCTTTACCCATACTTTTTTTTTGTTCCAAAGGAAGGATCCTTTCGAGATTTTCCATTCATCCCATAAATGGCCTAATTCAGGGAAAAATCTACATATAAAAGGGAATTTCTGAAAGCATGGATTTTGGACAAACAACTAGGGACCCCCACTTAATTTCCATCTCTAAGGTAAACCCATATATCAAGTCAATCTCCACTAGAATTTTAATCACCCTCATGTCCTCTTTTACCTCAAACTTGTATTCTAGGGATATGAAATAGTTAATTGATCCCCAAATTCCTTCCAAGATATTTCTATTCCAAAGTTATAAAGGGAGTCCTGGAAGAAAAACCCAAATTTGATGGATATAAGAGGATTGTTTCCTCCAGTCGAAGTCTAGTTTCCATTTTTTTATCAAGCACATACCCAATGTCCCCCATTTGTAGTCCTGATTGAGAAGAGATTGAACATCCTTTGAATTTTTTTACCAAGGAACAAATCAATATTGGACTAGAAGATGGAATACCAAGGAATATACTAAAATCTCCCTCTAGTAATCAAACATCCAAAGCTTTAGGGTTTCCCCTTCAAAAAAAATTCTCTATGAAATAATAAATAAGCACCTTATCCATCAAATATTCCACTTCACTTACACTTACATCCAAATCTACTGTGATTTTTACTTTCTCTAACTTCACCCTTATACATTTACAAGTTTTTGTTTTTGTTTTTGTTTTTCAAAAAGCTCTAAGGACGACCTTTACTTATGGAACATAATTACCACTTTTTCTCTTCTTTTCATTAGATAGAGATATTCTTTACCCTGATTTAAACTCATCTTTGGTTTACCAGAAGGAAGATTAATTATTTACAATGAACTATTTCTTAACCTTTATAACAAAGAACAAAGGGATTGCTTGTAGGAAAGCCCTAATTTTTCATCCTAAGAAGTCTGAAACAAAATACCCTTTCCCTCCCTTATTCCTTCAACCGAGGACCTTGAAGACTATGTCCTTTCTATATATTCCACTTCTCTTGCATAATTTCCACTTGTCTCATCTCTAGTTGGAACGTAAACCATATCATCTAAACATTTCTCATCATTTATGATCTTGTTATTGCACCATATCTCTATCAATTCTTGTTAGCACCTAAACATGGGCGTGGGGCTAGGGGAATCATCCTCCTTGTAATCCACTTCTTTGGAGTCTTCATCCAAAGGAGTCAACATGATTCAAGCTTGTGAATTGAGGATCAAATATTAAAACTTGCAAGTCTGTGATGACCCTAAACTTACCATCGTGACCTCAAAACTCATGTATTATAATAGATATAACTTAATTATATTTATAATATACAAATTATATAAAATACAATAAAACATGTAAATTATATTATATAAACTTGAAAGTTGAAAAAGAAAACACAATATAGTTATATTATAATATTAAAAAAAATCAATTGAAAAAAAAACACATTCCTCTCTATCTCTCCCAAACAAACCCTCCAACCAATTGAGAAAACTACTAGAGAACAAGGTGTTTTTGGCACCGTGATTGGAGAGGAATATATGATGAGGATGAGTGGGGAAATGGGACTTTGAGCACCGATTTCAATAATGGATTAGAGAAGAAGCCTCTAGGAAACCCATTTTGCAATATCCTAACAATTATAAAAAACAATAGGGATTATTTTTTTTCCTAAAAAAAAACGTAATTTTATTCATCTGTAGAGAACCAAATTACATTTTGTGGGTGCATTAAGCACGTCTCCTTCAAGAAAAGGGTAAAAACCTTGAAAGGGCCAATAACTAGGGTAAATAGACACATAAAATGAATGCAATAAAGGTCTCATAGACCCACACATGAGCTGAAGCAGAAATCAGAAAATTGAGCCCCCATCACATGAGGAAAAAGCCGACAACAAAAACCCGAAGAAACTCTGAAGACCGAATGGACCAGTTCAAAGCGATATATAAATATCAAACCAACAACACCATAGAGAGGCACCAACAACCAACAAGACAATCGAGAAGTAAAATAGTTGCACACCCAATAAGAGGACCTCAAAGTGTTGACCAATAGCCAATCAACATTGCATGCCCAACCTAAGGACCTCGAAGATTTGAACCCACCACTAAGAATACGAGGCACCATAAACCCAAACGAAAGGACTCTTAGCTGAGTATACATCAAACCTTGAAAGTGCCAGCAAAGGACTCTTAGAATAGTGCATATGCCATCAAACCTTGAAAGTGCCAGCGTGAAACAGAGTAAATAAATGTAAAATGATGAAGGTGAACCCAAAAATACCCTTGTCGAGAGTGAACAACTATGCAACCCTCCAAAGATAATCCTAAGGCGGGATGGACCAGGTCTAAGCGGAATTTAACCATCTCAGGAAAGAGAAGGACCAAATACTTTGTACCCTAACAACATAAAGTTTGAACTCATATTGAAAACTATGAAGTCAAGAACATGAGACCAATAGCATGCATCAAACCCCCATAACACCATGTGACTTGAAGGGAGGAACCAATGGAGACATCCTCATAAGCCCTAAGAGAGAGAAGGACAAAGCTTCGCCATGAAAGTGTCGGCGGCCCAAAATGAAAAAAATGCAGAGATAAAGAAGAGGGCGCGGGAAGAAGAGGATCTCGAGCACCAAAACCCTCCCTACCACCAAGAGAAACCCAGATCTGGAGCCTGGGAAGGGTGATCTGAGCAGAATATAGCATTATATGCATGAATAGAATCCATCAAGATCATATGGAGATATTTGTGGCGAGAGCACAGCAAAATCAGGAGGACCGCACCAGCACGCGTAGAAACCCAACCACCAACAAAATCCCAATCCACAGCAAACAAAGAAGGAAAAATTGGCGTAGAGTAAAAACCCTGGAGAAAGCACCACAAAAGAGAAAGGTCAGGGATAAATAATTTTGGTGGTGAAGGCAGACTAACACATGAAATCCAACAGAGGAAACAGAACAAGGGGTCTGAGGCCAGGAAAACCCTAGTCGCACACCCCTCCTATCCCCCTTCTACTTGTGGTGTTTAATAGGGACTATTGTTAAACATTATATTCATTTTCGGTAGAGATTTGTTTGGCGTCAGGTCTACCATTGGAGGATGTTGGTGTGTGATTCCTAAGGATTTGTATGAGGGGATTTATAGAGGGAAATGGTTTATTTAGTAGGACATTCTCGGTGGCCTTCAACATGTGGATTCTATGTTTTTATTACACTAGAAAGTATGGAGTTGAGGCATATAATATTAAGTTTGATTCCCATATTTTTATTGTGTCGTATGTTCTCATTTCCCATGTTTGTTGGTATGTACATAAATTTAGTGGGTTCATCGAATTAGCATTTGGTTGGATCAATTCGCTATTGTTTTAGTAGGTTCATTGAAGTATCTTGTTGTCATATCAAATTATCTATTGTGTAATTGTTGTCTCATCCATGGGTGATGTTAACACTATGGTGATTACTCCCACCATTTATCAAAAGAAAAAGTTGAAGGCAGTAGAGGATGAGATCGTTTGGCCTCCAACAATGATAATTGAGAACAAAAAGATGGCCAAGAATGAGGATTGTTGTTGGATTAGGATTGGAAATTTTGAGATGGTGTACATCTTTAATTAAAAAAATTCTAACTCATATAATCTTCCATTTAGATAAGAGCAAGGAAAGTGGAGAGGATGACGACAATATTATTAGGAACTGTGTGTCTACATTGTAGCAAGGGTACTACTTATTCTCAATTTATTTGTCTATAATTTTTTTCTCCCTAGGATAGATCTTTCAAATCTTTGTTTTAATGAAAACTCTATGTTTTCTCCTTTCATGGACTCAAAATATTGCATTATCCATTGCTTAGTTTTTGCATGAGCCATTGCATGCTAGTGAAAATGACTACACATGGTTTGAACCTACAACTCCACCTACTAACACCTAGATCTAATAGATGTTTGTTTACTATGTTGTGTTGTTGTTAATAGAAATATTTTGTAATTGATTGTTATTTTAGGGTTTCACGATGATCGTTATCAGAATAGTGTGCTAGTTGTTTGATTATGGTGCTTCATAAGGTATGACAAATGGGAATTCCTAGTAGTGATTTCAAGGATTAGCCATCTGCCAATGAATTTCTTTGTTTAGCATCTTCTTCTCCCTGGCCTTCAATCCTTATCATTTCCCTTGTCTAATGCAACTTGTCTCATCGTGAATTAGTCTTGATTACCTAGATATTTATTTGTCATTATAATATTCACTATTACTAGGTTGTTTATTTAGAGTGGCTCCAATTTCTAGTTATGGTGGATTTATTCGACATCTTCCATGAGGTTCTTATATAGCATAATTTTTTTGTGGACTGGAAGTAATAAATTTGTCCAATTCTATTTGTATTTTGTCTATTAGTAGAGGGCATATCATAGTCTATAAATTTGAATTTATTTTTCTATTTTTTACTTATGGTGGACCATGACTAGGATGTAATAGTTATATGGACTCGTGGAAACATTGGTGGTTGTTGTGATGGTAATGATGATGGGATGAAGAAATGTGTTGATGATGATGGGTTGGGGCCATTTGTTGTTACATGGAGATGTGATGAGAGGGAAAGTTGCACCCAAATTTTACTATTGATTTTGTTGATGGCTTGAAAATATCAATGTTCAAGAATGGTGGGATGTCATGTTTGATAGGGTAGGTTCTACATTAAGTTGGTATGGATATTTCAATGACGTTGAATGCTTGGGTTGATATTGTGGAACTAGCAAACTAAAATTTCACTCCAGTTTTATTTATTTGTTTAATTTTTTCAAATATTTTTTTGTTTTTTTTTGGAGTGTATTATTGTTCTTTTTAGATTGAGTGAATTTCCTAGAGTTGGTTCTTTCATTATTAACATTTCATCACATATATCTGGAACTTGTACCAGAACCAATTAGGAGAAAAATTTATAACCTTTGATGGATTTCTTGTGAGATATTCTAGGAGCCATTTTTGTGGTCCTTTTAGCCATCATTGTAGCATAAATAAATTTCCCATAATATATTCAATTATGTCTCCCATCTGCATTGCACCAATCTAAAACTAGGTTCAAACTCTTGTTTCATCATCTTCGATTATTCTCTTTCTTTCCTTCATCATCTTTACCAGTAGAAGTTATCATGGAAGTCGAAATACATCAAGTTTTTTCCAAGAACCCTATAAACGCACAGTTCCATAGAAGATTGAATTAGGGTGGGAAGACTCCTTTACATTTCGATAGTTTTTCTCAAAGCTTAGAAGATCCTATCGTCTCAGGTCTTCAACGATCACTAACTCAAGAATGAAGAATCAAGAGACAATATTACAAGCCAGAGCAAGAGATAAGTCTTCCATAAGTATGCTTTGAGGACAAAGCATTTTTAAGGGGAAGGCAATGTAACATACAAAATATATATAAATGTTACATCATAAGAATACTATTAACAACAATAATAATTAACGGTTAATTAATGAAAGGGAAAGAGACACACATTTTCACCTCGTGGTCAGTCAATTCCTATATGTATATCATCACGAGGGTCATTGTAATCATATGTCAATCTATTTCATCATATACATTCATATTCGATACAGTTCTTATCCAATATGGATTACAATTTTGTATTCCATTTATGATGGATATCTGTCGTAAGAACCAAATTGGTTCTTTACAGAACCCAATTTGATGGTTAGGTGTATGTGAGTACCCAAGTGTGAATTTCATACACTAAATTATATCCCTCTTTTAGGAGATACTATCCATGAGATAGGAATTGTAGCGAGTTAGAAGGAAAAAGAGAAGAAATCAAGTGCATAGGAGTAGTCTAGTGGTCCTTGTAATACGATCCAATGCACCAATGTTGTGAGGGAATCCTCGACTAGCTAATATTTTATATCCAACATTACACATGAAGGCCCACATGCCTTAAGCATTGGTGTAAGGTGGAGCAATAAGGGTGCTTCGTGAATTAGTATGATGTCAGGCAAGCAAAAAACAAAAGAGAAAAAAAGATCAATGAGCAAGAGATGTATATCAAGAAATAATGTCAGGATAACCTATAACCTCTTAATTATAACCATAAAAGGCATGAAGAAAACATATGATAACCTATAGTTAGTGCGAGCATGGGATGTTCCATACACTAGTTAAATACATAGTGTGAGTATTGTGCAGCATACGACAATCCAAAGAGTGAGAGCATAGATGTGAAATATACTAATCCAAGGTTATCGTGAGAATGAAGGAGACATATGATAACTTGGATTTAATGGAAGTACAAGACGTAACATATACTATTTCATGGTTATCACAAGCACAAAAGAAACATATGATAATCTAGATTTGGTGTGAGCACACAAGAGACATACACTAAGCTACGGTTATTATGAGCGTGAAAGTGACATACAATAACCCAGAGTTAGTGTGAGCATGGGAGGCGACGTATATCAAGTGGTTAACATGAGCATAAAGGAGACTAATGTCAATGGTATACATGCAAAGGTAAGGGAAGAAAATGGGGAGAGGTCCCTTCCATAAAAGGGGATTTGTAGTTGCAGGTTATAGAACACAACCAATTAAGAGGGACATCCTAGGAGAGAGATCAAGGACGTGATAATTGGTCCTAAATGTTAATGTTTATGCCATTATTATAGTTCTTTTGCATTTCATAAGATAAGAGCATAATAAGAACAAGATCACTGAGAAATACACATCCAGAAGAGACACAACATTTATCCTGGGAAACCCTCTAGGGGAAGAAAACCCAGCAAAACTTCCTTATCATAAATAGCTTATCAAATGTTCAAGAGATAACTCAACCAATACAGAAAATC
>SNQJ01S0013542.1:185349-196604 GCA_010110895.2 Picea sitchensis
TGAGGCATGTCCTAACCATTTGAGGGGCAAGGGAAAATGGCGAAGACTGTGAAAGAGCATCAAAAAACTGGAGTGTGGGAAGGTGAGAGGAGAACAAAGGAATATTACATGCTACAAAGGTCAAACATGCCTAGAGATGATGACACATAAGAGAAACTTTGAGGTCTAAAATGGACCTTCTAAGGAAAATAATAAAGTAATAGTTAAAATAATAAAATAAGAGTTATGAATTTTCGAAGGGAAAGAAAGAAAACTACTTTCTTTTATCATATTTTTTACTTATATCCTTATAGGTTTACTCAAATTTCAAGTGTAGGCACTCATTGGATGCATAATTAAATTATGCATCCAATGAGTACCCACTATGCATACTTTTGATAGACCCACTTTAAGATAAATTGGAAATACATGAAAACAACATGTTTCTTTTCATGATACACATTTTTTCTTGTATTTCCATTTTATCTCCTTATACATTTAATCTAATTTCAAGTGTGGGTACTCATTGCATGAGGAATTTAATTCCACATCCAATGAGTTCCTGCACTTGAAATTTCAGTAAACCTATAAGCAGATAAGCCAAAAATACAATAAAAGTGGTTCTTTTTTCTTTCCCTCCAAAACTCTTTACCCTTATGGTTGACATCATATTGAATCATATTGGTTCTTTTAAAATTGATGTTGATAGCACATTTTTTGTTTTGAGGCTTCATTCAACTTGATAAAACCATGTTAAAACATGGGACCCTTTCAAGTGTTATCAACCTAATTTCTCTCACTTGTGTAGTTTTTAGTACTTTTATTCACCATCCTATGACCTCAATCACATTCTAGTGAACCTAGTCAAACCATAAAATTAACTAAAATATTGTATGACAATATCTTCCCCTTTTTTTGTGTGTGTAGCACACAAAAAATAAATTAAAATCCATGTTATAAGTATAAGATAAAAACCATTAATCTTGTGACTCATTGATGCCCCTATATCCCTAAATTGATGTACAAGGTATGTGTGGACCTTGTCAAACCCTCGCATTCATTTAACCATTTGGTCTAGTCTTATTTAACCACCATTAATATCCCATAACTTCATTAATGAAATGGGAAGAGTTCACACCAAAGCTACTATCTAAAGAGGGTTCCTTTGTTCACCAATAAATAAATATCTTGAGGCCACATCAATCATCTGCATTCCAAAGTAAGGTTATGTTACTAGAATTATTCAAGAGAGACATAGCATATTTTCTTTTGTCCTACTACCATTGAGAATCCCCTCATTCTTCTACCAAGCTTGGAGTTGGAGTACACATGGAGGTCAAGGAAAACATCTTAGGGAGAGGCTTTGGAGCCCACCTTGCCACAACAAAGCTTTCTCCCTAGGTGTTGTAAGTCATATTTCCATTGGATTAATAAAGATTGATTATTATTTTATTATATCTCATATAAATAATGTTATATATTAGGAAATGAACCCATTGATTATTGTTTTTATCTTGTTCATTTCATGAGATAGTTTATGGAGTTGTGTGCATGAGTCCTTTCTTCTACTTTCATTTTGTTTGTCTCTAAGAACACAACCACTTAGAGTAGAGTTTTGGCACACTCTTGTGACAAAATCCCACCAACAATGAGGTTATCAAAGATTATCCCATACTACATAGGGAAGCAAATAAATGTGAGGAAGAGGAGGGGTTACCAAAAATGGATTGGGCCAGGTGTGAAGAGGAAGGAAGGGAAGGATCAAGTGATCCAAAACAACTTAGAGGAGGCACCCCTTCTAGCTGAAGGTAGACATGAGGAGGTGTAAGAAGGAAATAAGGTATCCTTATAGATCAACTCATCATATTTAATGTGTCCTAGAGATGAATATATCTCTAATTTTTGAAGAGTTCTCTTGAGGTATCTTATAAGGTAAGAGGGAGAATTGGGAAGCACATGACCCCGTGCTTACGATGGGGGGGAGTGCTACAAACAATTTCAATGTGGTCTCACACTAGGGAGTTCAAGGTATGATTTCAATAGGTTGAGCATGAAAAGCTTGTCATGAATTTTTTTTAGGTTGGGATGTAAGATCTTGTTTACATGTAGTGTATTACAAAGAAGTAGAAACTTGGACCAAGGGAGATACTGAGAATTTGTCGGAAGAAGAGTGCTTCCACTGAAAGGAACAACATTCATCTTAATTGTGAGTTTTGTGATTATAATACTTGCACACTTGTCTAAACCAAGGTAGGGGTTGATACTTATGTCTTTCTGAGTAACTACATGAGTAGTTATCTTGGAAGAGGGCTCCTCATGTTTCTCACATGACATGGATGGAAGTATGCAAGGCTTTAAAGTAGGGAAAATTTTAGGGGCTAATTTTTGCTCATGGGCTAATTTTCCATTTTTATTTTTTTTAATATTTGAATATCCATTTTTCTCTAAAATGATTCACCCAAATTCTATATGATAAAAGTATTTTCCTCTAAAATGGCCAAAGTTTTCTAGAAACTATACAAAACACTTAGAATTTGAATAGTTTTACAAAAATATTGCTAAACGTTGTATGGATGGCATTTTAAGAATTATTAAGATTCACCAAGGAGCGATACTTTTAAGAATGAGGTTCATCCTAGTAAACTTGTTGAGAAGGGAAAAGTCTCCTAAGAGACTTTTTAAGGTTTGTAAATTATCTAAGTATTCTAACTTCAAGTTTTCACATGTAGGGTATAAGTTCATCACACGTCCTACATGAGGTTGGTGTTTGGATGTTTACTTGGCCAGGAGAGGGATGAGTTGTATGATAAACTTGTTTAGCAATATGGAAGGTGTCTTGTTGGGAGAAAGTGGTGGGTATCCTCCATAATTAACTTGGTTCACATGCTATGTGGTAGGTCCTCCTATGTTTCAAGGATGAGTTGGAATTGTTGTATGAGTACTCATATGGCTATCAAGATGCATGCTAAGAATACTCATATGAGTGAAATGAGATAAATTGAACATGTTTTGAGGATAGAATTGTTTGAATCTCATATGCATGGAGAAATTCAAGAAGAGATAGAAAGAGGGAAAGAAAATGACTCTGTAGTCTAAGGGATAAATCCCAATGGGAAAGAAGGAAGAGTGCCTCTAGTCAAGAGAGGGAAGGATTGAAGTGAATTCCCTAGTGGAGTCACCAAAATCTAGAAAATGAATGGATTCATGATACCACACACAACGTGAGGTAAAGGATGGAAGACCACCCAATCTCACACATATACTACTAAAAGGGGGAAAGAAGAGAGTGGAATCACCACTTCATTTTATGGTTAATTTGAGAAACCTTAAGGTAAGATAAAAGAGGGGGGAAAGAGAAGAGAAATCCACTAGATTAATTAGGACCTTAAAACCTCATTATTGTTTTCTCAGAGGATATGGAAGGGCATAACAAGCATGGAAAATATTAATGTCAGACAACAAAGAAGATAATTTGTGTGAAAAATAGAAGTTGTTTGGTCATGTCAAATAACAGAACCAAAGCAATGAATCTTATGGAATAGATGCATAGAAAAGGAAATGCATCACCAATGTGTGTATGCAAATCCACACGAGAGATGTATGAAGGCTCTTTGGTGTATCTACAACATCATCAATGAGGAAGAAACCAAAACAGGTGAATAAGACACATTCACACACCCCTGCCAAGTGGGAAAATATAGGAAATAGTTGATGAGGTGGACAATGGAGGATGGACCAATCGTCCCATCAAATATATAAAGATACAGTGCCAATGGACATTGATATCAATACATAGACTTTATATACAAACAACTTAAGGTGTAAACATCCATATCTTCTAATTCTTGGAATTCAAATGCAAATCTAAAAGAAGATATATCTATAAAGGTGTTCAAAGTTAATCTTAATCTCATTTCTTATACAATGTGCCAGTGTAATGCTCCCTTTCAAGATGATGATTCATCTCTATGTCACTAATGTTAGAAAGCTAAAGTTGGGCTAGTGGAACTCTTGAGGTAGAAGGTAGTTCCAACATGATATATCCTAAATTACAATGACATTATTGTCCTAACTTCACCATAAAAGAATCTTAATCTTATTTCCCATACACCCTGCAACTATAATGTTCCCTTATGATGATGATTTTTCATTGTATCCATGATGGGAACACATCATAGCTCGCCTAGAGGGACTCTTAGGGTATAAGATAACTGCAATATGGCATATCCTAAGCCACACAAGGAAATATGGCATATATTAGACCACATAAGATATTTTTATTAATGAACATGTTCGTGTGAAACTATTAATGAAGTTTTGCACTTGAGAGTAGAGTTATCAGACTTGCCTAAAAAATGCTAATCTATTTTATTCAACATGAAAACAAGTACTCACCCAAAACTTGTTTAGAAAACTCACAACTCCATATAACTCCCAAGTCAAAAGTAGTTGAGCTTTTGTCGAGTCCAAGTTCAACAATTTTGGTTAAGGGATCTTTTGGCTCATTCCATATGGATTTCAAGTAGATTTTGGAGATCTCTATTGTAATACCTCTATGAATATCTCATTTAAGAAGTGTAGGGTTTGGGGGGGTACATGGAGAGCCCTACGTGGGAAGGCTTCTCAATATCTAGCTTCAATTGTTGGAGGAGATGTGAAGCTCTACCATACCCATTATTTGGGGCCCTCACATCTAGGTAGCAACATAGAGAATTGGAGAGCCAAGTATCAGTATCTATCACAATATGAGCAGGAGTCCATGATGCATTTGATATTGTGCAATATGGTGACATGGAAAATCATTGAACTAAGGAGGGGCTACCATTAAAATCGAAGAGAATGATAAGAACACAGAATCCATTTCTTTCCAAGAATTTGTTTTGAGAGCATAGTAATGAGTACACTCTCAATGCGATTGTGACCTATTTTCCTTCAGTGTGGGCTCCAAACCTCCAAACATTAAAAGAAAGGTGTCACCAACGTGTGAAAGAGGCTAATCTTACCCTAAGTATCATGGGTTTGAAATTGGAAACATTGTCCCAAAAAAGTTGTTCACACTACATCTCCTCAATTTAATTTTGTTATTAAGATCAAGCTAAAAGAGAATACCACTCCAATTTAAGTGTAGGATGACACTATTTTTACCTCTTGTCCATTAAATATGAGAATAGTCTTAAATGCATCTTTGTAGAAATGTTGAAGACCATAATCATAGTCTTTGCAAGGCTGACCTAAAGACCATGGCAATCACAAAATGAGTTCAAAGTATCTCATGGTCTTTGGGGTCATGAAATTGTGTCTGGTATAACAATGTCATCTGCAAACAATAGGATGGAAATGGAAACCCCATAAATAAATAAAATAGCCAAGTCACCTACAAATTTTGGAACATGATGATATAATTCAACTATATATAGACCAAAAGGTGTGGGTGAGAGTGGAAACACTTGCTTGACACCTATTGTGCTATGTATGTCATCCATGTTTCTCATCTTGATACATGACAAATAGTGATCTCATAAAGAGACATAACCAAAGAGATCAGTAAGTCTAGAAGCCCCAATACGTTGAGCCTCTCAAATAGTAGGAACTTGGCATTGTATCGAAGGTTGAGTGATAGACCACGATGCAATAATATTCCTTGCTTCGTATTACTTCCTCAATTATGGCTATGACAGTAAATGTATTCTCATAATTGTTGTGACAAAGGGTTTAGCTATAATGTCTAATCATGATTGTAGATAATTACATGTTTAATTCTGATCCCTGAAAACATAAATGGGATAGATGATATGAGAGATGGAGGTAAGAAAATCAAATAAGACAATGTGATTAAAAATGCCCACCATATTAACAACTAATACAATCAAGTTATGTTTAAAAAATACAACTTTCAGCTTAATATACAATATTTTATTAGATTGGAATTGGAGATGGCTTGAAGGTTCATGAGATCATTAAAGAAATTACAATGAGAGGTTTTAGGACTGGAAAGGATAGATGGTCGATTGGGGACATTATATAGTGAAGTGCCATAACTAAGGCACACGTCAAGATCAACAATGATGCAAGTACACTTTTATGATATGAATGTTCCTACAAAATATTTAGTGTAAACTCTAAGTTGTTCTCTTTCTATTTATAAGGGATGTACTCATGTTTCTTCTTCATGGGTATGCTTTGGTAAACATTTTGGGCTAGATTGCCATTTATGAGTCTTTGGGAAAATATACATTTAATTTCCTGTGAATGTTTTTGCATTCTACATCAAACCATGAACTTGGAGGAAAAAAGTGATGCAAAGAGAAAGGGCAAGAAGAGTAAATGGAATGGGGAAAAGCATCTATAGTCACATACCAAATAACTTGTGGCATGAAATGGGCTCTCTCTAAAGCACATTGGTTTTTTATTAATAAATGAGGGTAGCAGTGATTTTGATATTGATCATATATTTCTCATCAAAGTGACAAAGGGCAAGATCCACATGAGGTTGTTTAGAGGGATACAAAATCAGATCTCACTACATGATATATGAAAGGAGCGGGTCGATAATTGAAGATCATGGATATTTGAAGCAAGGCATTGATTAAACATCCCATAATCAACCACTTTTTCTCCTCCAACAAAAGGAAATCCATTGTACCAACCAAAATGAGGGTAGTTATTGGTGCCCTTGAGGATTTCCATCCCATGTGATTCCCCTAACTTGATTAGGGATCATCCATAATTGTTGACAATAAGGTCAATCGATCTTTTATAAAGTCCCTTATCAAGGTTATCCACTTCATATATCACCAAAAGGACTATGAACAAATCATGGTTGGAACAATGTATCTCACTAGTTCAAGCATTGATGTCAGTCAAAAGAAGAATTGTCACCTAAAGTTGAGAGCAACTTGAGTGAAAATATGCAAAACCAAAGTCACCAGTCATAGAAAGTGTCTTGAGAAAGAAAAAGAACCTAGTGAACATATCAAATACCTCTAGTCATATATAAGGGAATAATTATTTCGAAGATATGCAAGCAACAATATCAAAGCCTTTGACTTGTAGTAACGAAAATCTATGAGGCTATGTAACTCTCCACTCTAAACAAGTGAATTTAACCTAGCTCAACACCTAGAATCCAAGTCAAGTTGCCCTGCCAAGAACCTCCTAAACTCGTCAAGTTTTAGAAAGAACCACAAAATTTTAGCATAAACTGTCAAAATTTAGCAAGACCCACAAAGTCATAACTAGACCCATCGAGCCTTGGCAAGACCTGTTAAATCAAAGTAAAATCGTCAAGTCATATGATTTTAGATTTGACACTTTCGAGTCTTGACTCTTAACATTGGACAACTTAGTGTTTGAGGACCTTTGTTCATTTTGATTCATGAATCAAAATTACATGCCATAGTCCATAGCAATTTTGAATCTTATGGGTCATTGATGATATGATGATTGATTGTGGTTATATGATATGCTTGGTTATATTTGAATATATTATTTTTGCATTATATTCAGTGTAATCTCCCCTTCATATTCATAATCTAAGAATATATATTTTTCTTGAAAATCTATATTTTGTATTTTACATGACTATTTTTGCATTATATTCAATGTAATCTCTCCTTCATAAATATCACCTAAAAGTATAGATTTTTACTAAAAACCTATATTTTGTATTTTACATGGCATTAATCATTATCACGAGAGTTTGGTGACTAAGCTTCAATGCCGAGCAAAGTTGTACCCTGTGTACCAAAATCCAAGAACATACTATGAAATTAGGAAGTGATTAACTTGTGTCAAGTAGAGTCTAGTGACTTTGTTTAGACTCCAATAATGATCTATGTACCAAATCCAAAAATATACCATGAAGTCAGCTAATAGTTTCAATTGGATTCCATGAAAAAAATGGTGTTCAAAATTTGATTCCATGAATTTCCATGAGAAAGATGATGCTTAATGCATGAATCACATCACAAGAAGCTAGAAAGCAAAAGAGCACTTCACCACAATTATATATTTCGACAAAAAAATTAAAATGCTATACGAAAGATCTACATTGTATCATCAAGAGGATAATGGAATGCACCAAAACATTATCATCCTACAAAAAATAAGTCTTTAAATAGCGCCCTCTTATTTTGAATCACAACCCATTTTCCAAGTTTTCTTTTAAAGAATATAATGGTTGTAATCACAAGTATAAATCTCTTCCAAGAATGCCCTGGTGCCACCTAACAATGAAGAGCATTATACAAAACCAAAAGGACAAGTGTTGGCCACATTTTTCACTCAAGATTTAGGATTATGCAATGATGACCAACCTAATAGTTGTTGTCCTAATGACCCATGTTGCTCTCAATATACTTCAAGTCTTGATCATCGAATTAATCATGAAAGAAATATTTTGAGGGAAACGACTGATCAACTCATAAAGAAGGATGAGTCTAGAAGGCCTACTTATGGTCGAAAAAGAAAAAATCAATATAGAATCAAGGAGAAATTTGATCATGTAGATAAAAAACTTGAAGAATGAGATTGTGTACTCTTATGGGACAGGGGAAAGGGAAAGACAAATATTCCGCTGAAGTTTGGTAGTTTGTGGCTTTCCCCTTATAGAATTGAAAGACAGATTGAGAAGAACTCATTTTACTTTACCAGCCTTGATGAAGAGAGGTTATCTATACTAATCGATGGACAACTTCTTACTCCTTACTCTCCCATCGATACTTGATTTGGTCATGTTTAGTCTAGTTTAGTATAGGGCATGTTGTGTGTTTTATTTCATTGTGTTTGTGACATTTTACTTACTTTCATTTATTGATTGATCATATGAATTTATAGTTAGTTGAAATTTTGCTCTATTTTGCATATAATGATTACTTCATGTTTATTTTAATGTCTTTATTTTACTTTCCATAACCCATGTGATTCCATGTAGAAGATATTGGTGCCATTAAGGATTCACATCCCATGTGATTCCCCTAACTTGATCAAGGGTTGTCCATAAGTGTTAACAATAAAGTCAATCGATCTTTTATAAAGTCCCTTCTCAAGGTCATCCTCTCCATGTATCATCAAAAGGACTATGTATATATCATGTTTGGAATAATGCATCTCACTATTTCAAGTATCGATGTCACCCAAAAGAAGAATGTCACCTAAAGTTGAGAGCACCTTGAGTGAAAATATGCAAAACCAAAGTTACCATTCATAGAAAGTGTCTTGAGTAAGAAAAAGAACCTAGCAAACATATCAAATACCTCTAGTCATATATAAGGGAATAATTATTCCGAAGATATGCAAGCAACCCTATCAAATCCTTTGACTCGTACTAACAAAACCCTATGAGGCTTTGTAACTCTCCACCCTATGAGGTTGTGTGCTCGGTTATATTGGCATTTATTTGTTCGTCTGTAACAATCTATTGAGTTATAGTTCAAGAGTATTGATGGAAATTAAGTTCTATGTATGTTGGATTGCTCTTCTAAATTGTGTTTTCATGTTCCAAGAGTCGAGTCTGTAGGTCGAATGAAAATCTATGACTTTTAGAGTGAGAAGAATTTGTTTTGCACAGAGAACTGCAGCAAATGCCCACATAGATAGATTAGCAACGTGGATTCAATCTTGGAGTCCAAATTGAGGAGTCGACAGTCGATAGCGATTGAAGAAAGGAAAAGTTATGAAGAAGATTCACTGTCGATCACAATAGGATCGACAACTATCGTAATATCGAGATATCGCCTATCGACAAGTTCATTGTGTTAGCAAATTGTAAATAGTCAGTATTCAAAATCCCCGATGATGTGAACAAGATCCAGTCGTTCATTTCAGACCTAGATCGACGAAATACAACAATACCGAGCAATAGATGTGTGAAAAGTCTAACCATTGTCTGGTACCCTGATGATCGATAGCCCGGTAGTGGGAAATAGAACTAGCCATCCATTTCAAGACCAAATCGATGGACAAAAGCTATATCGAGAGTTAGAAAGTGTGATGAAGTTAAGGGAGAGGTGACCAAATCCTTGTGTAAAGATCAACGACAGAGATCAAACATTGGACTAAATATATAGTCCATATTGTATCGAACTACCAAGTCCCGGCACATTATCAAACCAAGAAAAAAGGTAGTACCACTACCTCGAGCTCACGATGTCCCGACATCCTGATCTCCCGATAACCAACGGATCATATCGAAGTTTGTATGGAAAGGTGTTTGTAGTGCCCTGGTATCCAATGGTTGATCACCCCAACATCCCAGTATACCCAATACCAATATACATCAGTTGACATGCATGACCAATCAAGTGGTGACACGTGGTTGTCCAAGTTTTTTCGCAGTAGTTAAGGTTCCAATAGATCGGACCAAAATGTTAGTAAAGGTTGTAGGGTTGAAATTGTCAGTAGGGAAACACCAACTCGGTAAGCGCTTGGTTATAGCACTCAATCTTGTGCATGCTAAGAGTTAGCATCCTAAGACCAAGGTCAAAACAAGAAGAATCCAAGGAATGGGACTTGGTGCTAGGTTACAAGTGCTCGATCGCATCAAAGAAGGGATCTTAGGACGAATGAATAAAAGCTCAGGTTTTTTTAAAAGGGAGAATAGTAGCAAGGGAGAAGCGCTTAAAGTGAATAAGCGTGAGTCATAATACTCGGTCATGTGGATAAACATAGTGTCCAGGACACGATTTGTTTGGGATTTTGAACCAGAGATGAGACTTGGGTTGATAGAAGAATTCAAGAGCAACTCGAGTGTTCATAACTACCTGCAGAGTTAGTCGAACTCTGCACCTGTGGGAAAACGAGACCTGGTGGGTCATCATTTTGGTTTCAGAGCATAGTTATGCTTTGAAATTGAAGAATCTTGGAGTTATTCAAAAGGAACAATTCAGATTGAAGAAAGCATATTTTGCAGAAAAAGGAATTGGATACCTTAGTGAATTTAAGCAAAAATTGAGGTCATTCCAATCAAGAGAAAGTTGGATGTTGAGAAGACCAGATCGCAGAGTAGATCTTGCAAGTATTGGTCTATGTTTTTATAATTAACTCTGGTTAAGAAGCAATTGTGATTGCAGGTAGCAGTTGAATAAGAAAAGAAGCTTGTGTCAAAAGGACCCTCACAGCAAGGAGATGTAGTGTCCCCAAGGCCGAGCCCCGTTGTAAACCATGTTTTGAAAGGAATTGTAATTATGTTTATAGGCTGGTGAGCCAAGTTTTGTATAACTGGTAGGCTTATGTGTTTGTTAGGCCAGGGAGCCTAAGTATTGAAGGCCAGGAGCTTG
>SNQJ01S0013542.1:197971-217647 GCA_010110895.2 Picea sitchensis
TGAAAATAGGTCAACCCAATGCCCAGACAAGGGGAATGGGATAAGTGAGTGGGAAGTAAGATGAAGAAGTGGTGCTATGAGGGGAGCAGACGATGGCTTTTCAGAAATCCCCCCAGTGGCAAACCAAAACCTACAAGCACAGGCTTGCTAGGGCATCCTGTCAATCCCCCCAAACATGGTCAAGTGGGCGAATGTAAGATCCAAGCAGTTGTTAGAAATAAAAGGAATTAGATGCATACGTTTAAAGGTTTTAATGATCAAATGTGGCACATACCATGATACATGGACTAATTACCTCATGGAGCAAGAACCTCCTTTGATACAGGACTGAACCGATGGTGATGGATGCTGCTGCTGCTGACAAGATAAAGACGATGGAAGAAGAAAAGGTGGGCCCTCCAGGGCCATGCTCAGGTCAATCCTGCTCTCGGTACTCCATGTCATGGACCTGTGGGCCTCAAGACATGATCTCCTAGTTATCCCTAAAAAGTGGGGATAACATCTGGCTCCAATTTGAGGAGTTTGCCACTGTTTTCCATTGAGTAAACAAGGGGANTGCTGCTGCTGCTGACAAGATAAAGACGATGGAAGAAGAAAAGGTGGGCCCTCCAGGGCCATGCTTAGGTCAATCCTGCTCTCGGTACTCCATGTCATGGACCTGTGGGCCTCAAGACATGATCTCCTAGTTATCCCTAAAAAGTGGGGATAACATCTGGCTCCAATTTGAGGAGTTTGCCACTGTTTTCCATTGAGTAAACAAGGGGAAATCTAGTATTTTTAGTGCCATTAGCCGAGCTATTGTGGAGTGGAGATTGAGTCAGCTACCATTTCTATATTTCTAAGTAACTATAAATATTTATGCTTGCATTTTCTTTGTTTTTTCAAGATTTATTATAGGGTTTGCAATGCCCATTATATTGACCTCTACTTGCCGTTTTTTAAAGGAATATTTAACACTTATCTAGCTATGATTTTTTAATTGCAACATTCTTTCGTGTTGATTTCTCTTTTTGCTTTGTGCCATAGGATTAATTAGTGCCCTACGAATGCCAAAGCCATTGGACCCACTATGGGAGTATGGTGATCCACTTGACTTTCATAATTGACAGAAGGTGAGGTGCAAGTTGTGTGCAAAGCAAATATCTGATTGAATTAGTTGCTTGAAATACCACCTTGCCGAAATTCTAGGGCATGAAGTGGATATTTGCCCTTCATTTCTGTAAGTCGTCCATCTTGCAAATACATCAATCCTTGATATTGATAAGAAAAAAGATGAGAAGGGAAAATTAAGGCTTTAATTTGCAGCTAGAGCAGTTGCAATAAGCATGGGAACCACAAGCTTCTCAGTGGTGGGGGGGACCCAATCCTTATCCACACCTTCCATAATGCCCTTGACATCTTCACCTTTCTTTTTGCCGAGGTTAGTGCCTATGGGACAACTGTTGATGTTTTGTAGCTTCGAGCAAGTATTCTCATGTGGCTTAGGTGTTAGGCACGTGGGAATTGTCATTGGCACTTGATTGAACTTTCGTTGGAATGAAAACCCCCTCGGGTTGGAGCTAGGGGCTTTGTGGGTTTGGTGATGGGCTTTATGGGCTTGTGCAAGGGCTTCACACCCACAAAGAAGACTAATACTTGATGGGATTTTACAGTTGTATAAAAGGACATGAGGGTTCATTGTGACATTGTTAGTGTGGTGACATTATGGAGTTAGCATAAGTGAGTAAACACTTGTGTTAGGAGGATGGCAATTTTATTAAGGAAATTTCTGCACCTGGGCAATCTGGCCTAGGGTTTCTGGACTTCTATTTTTCTGTTCTTGGCAGGGAGATCACATGTGTGAGGCAAGGGAGGCCGCACATGTGGAAGAGAAAAGACAAGCTGCACGTGTGGTACAGAGTGTACGAACAACATGTGCGGACCATATAGGTCGATATAGCAGGCCACATGAGTGGTACGGCCTGAACAGACCTCATGTGCGAACAGGTACAACATGCCACACATGTGATAGACCCACACGTGTGACAGGAAYAGTACATACCACATGTGTGACAGGTCCATGCAACAAGGTGACRTCAACAGGTTTGGTAGTGATTAATGATTCCAGAAATTTGCTATTTTTCATAGGAYTGGTTTTGTCCTCAGTTTGGTGAAATTGTGTAAGTTGAGAAGGTTGATTTTTCCTTCAGAATTTCTGAATTTGACAATTTTACGGAATAGAAAATTGTGTGTCTCAAGTGTGTGGATGATTTATCTTAGATCTTGTTGTTTCCGCTTCTGTAATTTTCTGTCATAATTTCAGTGTAAAATTGTTCAGTGATAATAGCTAGGGCTTACTGTTGGATCACTAGGAAGTAATTTTTAGATCTGAAGTTAGTCACATGGAATTGCATGTGAAAATTGACAACAACTTTCTATTAGGTTGATAGTTAAAACAAGGGAGAAACAAGAGATCGACAAGGTTGTGGCTAGATGTTTTATATGGATTGACAATCTTTTCAACATCAATCTGTTCTACCATTCAAATGTTTGAACCTATTGCTATTGTTGGCTCGAGGAACAAGGGCCCTTCCTGTAATGAACTTAGAGGGCCTCTGGTTCGTGGGTAAAGACATATTGCACTCAGAGATTGGCTGTGCTTAGGGAATTATGGGAGATATTCGGATCTACCATCTGTCATGGAGCTATCTATGATGGGTTTTTCAATCATCATTATACAATCGATTCATAGTGTTGGATCCCTGACGCATTTTGTGGTAGGGAGGACTGGTAACATGAGGGTAGGAGCTGAGGGTTGCATCCCAAACGACATATGAGAGATGAAGGTACTTGGAGGAGATAGACTCGAGGGACGAGAAAGTAAAGAGGGAAGGAAGTAGTTGTTGAAGGAAAGAGACAAAGGCATTTGGATCCCCATGATCGAACAAGAGTTTGATGCAAAGGGGGCTAAGGGGAGAAGGGGAGGGAGAAGAATAATAGGGAGTGTTTAGCCCATGGGATTAGGACGAAAAATAAATGGTGGACGTAGGGGAGGAGGCCCTTGTTCGCCAGGACATAGTCAACCACACTAGCCCCTCCATTGTGAGAAAAACACTTGAAATTGTTGGAATTTAGGAAGTGAGGGAGTCCATTTAGGATCAATAGCTCATGAGACTCACCAAGGTGCAAAATATGCCTATTGTATGTTGTAAGGGGTCCCAAGGTATCCTTTGAGATCCCATGAAGGTCCACTGGTTCTAGGGAAATCTCAAGTTGGAAAAGAACATGCTTGGACTTGTCATGAAGTGTATCTGAAGAGCCCTAGTGTGGGCATTGAAGTCACCTACAAGAATAACCTTCCCCAAGGCCTAGTATTGAACAATGATACAGATCATTGTCCAAATCCCTATAGAGAGTGAATCCTAAAGATGTAGGAGGGAAGTAAGAAGTTGCAATGAAGATGTCATGGGTGATAAATTATAGAAAAGAAAATGATGAAAAAAGCTTAAGCCAACTCAATTGTATTCACTCAATACTTCAAATATATAGTACAATGGATAATGCCACCTCATAGAGAGATTTTCTCTAGATCCTAAAAACTTGCATGGTGATTAGGCTAGGCAATCCTATCTAACTCACTTAGTCATCATTTGAAGGTAAATCGCTATTATCCTAAACGAATAATACAATTAAAGGTGACATGAAGACTTAGTGATTGGTAAGTTAAGCCATAGGCTAGCATCACCCCCTCAATCACAAGTCTATATATCTATACCAACTAAGTAATAAACACTAATGCAAAAGATGATATGTTGGATATTTTAAAAAGCCTTGATCTAAGCTTCGATGAAAAATCTGCCTAAAAAATCATCAAAATTGGATGCTAGATGGTTCATCTAAAATGAACTAGAAGAGAGATGAAATCTGGGAGTGTACAACTACCAATGTCTAAACCATTCATAATTACTTGACACTGATCTTTTTCCAAGTAATTTAGCTAGGAGAAGTTGGTGTCTTCTGCTAATTGGTGAACATGTTGTATCAATAGTATCACCACTCTACTATCACTGAATCATTGAAGTCATCTTGGAATTTGGTGGTTTGGGATGACCACTAACCAATTGATACCATGTATTTGGTCGTTTGGTATGACTACTAATCAATTTTGACACTTTTAGGTGTCAAACAACATCCCAGTGTATCCCAATTGGATAATAAAGAGCAATAAGAGGAGCCTTTATTCAATGCTGGATCTTGTCAATGTTGATTTGTTGATGATTTGAAGAGGAGCCCAAATTCAATGTTGAACTTCTCTGATTTGATTGTAGACCGTTTGTCTGATTTTGAAACTTGAATCTTGACTATCAATAATGATATTCCCCCCTGTCAGGCACAAGGTGAGAAGTCATGGGTTTGTGGGTTACCGTTAACCAATTCATCATTGTGTCTGGTGGTTTTGGTTGACCACTAACTGTTTTCACTTCATTGGGTGGTTTTAGTTTACCACAAACTATCTTCACTCATTAATCTACCCCCCATTAAGCCGTAAGAGAGTATCATTTGGGAGTCATTGACTCGATTTTCATTTGTGTACATGCCCTCCTTTAAGGTGCAAGGAGATTGAAGGGCTATCTGCTGCAAGATGTGTCTTTACTCAAGAGAGAATTTTGCGATAAGACTAGTGTAAGTTCTTGGCTGTTGATGACCATTGCCAAGGATTGATTCGCCCATAGTGAATCTTTAATCTTGCAGGTTTCTTTCGTTTGGAGCATTTGTCCGATGATTGATTATATTTGTCACAATGTTGATAAGGATGGAGATCAAAACATTAATCATACATATGACCAACTCGTTGACAATGTTGGCACTTCACATTTTGATGCTATACTCGAATTAGTTAAGTTGAAACTTTTTGAAGCTATTTTGGGTTGTTGAAGTGGATTGGTCTAGAATAATCTGGAATATGAAAAGTTACTTCCTTATCATATCCAAGTCTTGTTCTTTGTTTGTTGTTTTGGATATCTTCCCAAGTTCTGATAATGGTCTTAGAAAGAGTATGTTGAACCTGTTCATTAACTTCATCGTCACTTGAAATTGCATTTGAAGTTGTTTCACTAAGTTGATCTCGTGATGATTGTTGTTCATTATCAAATTCAAAAAGTAGATTGTTTTGAACAAGGACTAGTTCAGAATGTTGGAGATTCTTTTGTTGGAGTTCATCACAAAGAAATTGTGACTAAGTTTGAAGAAGTTCAACTTTGGCTCATGACACTTGCAAACAAGTTATAACCAATTCAATAGTTTCCTTGTTGATGGAGATTGTGTTGTCTTCAACAATGATTATTAGAGTGTTCAACAACTCTAGTAATTCTAGACTTCGAGCCATTTTTAAAGATTGAATGAGACCTTGTGTAGCTAGTTTCCAATTATAATTGACTTGACAACAAAGGGGGCTTCTTGGAACTCCACCCTGCATATGATTTAATCGCTCAACCAATTTAATGTAGGTTTAGTAATTTGAGGGTGTTAGGTTCAACTGAGAATACACCCAACAAGTACAATTCAACTTGACTTCGAAAAGACAAGTAAACTTACAAAAAAAGACTTTGCAAGTTACAATTAATCTTCAAATTTGAATGCTGATTTGTTCATTGCTGATATGTTTTAAAACGTGATTGCTTGAATATGCTTTACCACTACTTGATTACATGTGCTTGTATTTCCTTACCTTGTTGTGTACTCCATTTGTATATGGTTACATGACAAATTACAATTGTAGTTGAAGTGTGAAAACTAGACACAAAGTATCTACCATCAAGGATCCAAAAGAGACAGAATAGAACACTACCCAAGGAGTACCTAAGATCCCCTTATTCAAATTTCCACTGGATCTACGACACAATCACCACAAAAAATGAAGCAATTTTATTATGGTTTTTACAACTTGCTCTTTAGCACTAAAGAGCATAACAAACAATTCTCTTTGCCAATGAGTATGGCATATTTGCCTTCAATCTCATTCCAAACTTAGGGTACCTTCATAAACATCCAAGGCTTTGCCTCAAAAGCAAATGCGTGGTCAAAGAACCCTTTTACAAATGAGAAGCTCACACTATCTTGCTTATAACATATGCAAAGTTCCCTTGTGGTGTGCCCAAATCATATGGTCGCAATAAATTATTGTGTACACACTTAGAGCAATTTTTTTTTAGCTTGGAGAAAAAGTATAATTTGGAAACAATATCGATTGCCCCCGCGCTTTGTTTTTAATTTACATCAACTTGAAACCCAAGTCATTTAAGCAATAAAATGTCAATGGACATCAACTTGAAACCCAAGTCATTTAAGCAATAAAATGTCAATGGCTAGCTAGCACCTAATAATAAACTCTCATCTCATTTAATATCATTTGTTGAGCACAATTTTGAATATATAGAATCAATTATGAAAAAAAGAACTGTAGGTGGGAGAAAAAGAGGTTTGTGTTTGCGAAAACTTGTTACCTCTTATGTTGAGAGGTGGATGATGGTTGGTGCGTTCCAGTTGGGCATACGTGGATTGCTGGTCAATGAGACCGCTTATTGAGATAATCATGCATTCCTTCTTGATGTGGGATCAAATTGCTCAAATTTCGATTCGTCGAATGAGTGTACCAAGTGTTGAATCATCGAAGACAACGATTGTTGTTGTGTAATAGATTGTTGAGCGAGTTAATTCTTGACTGTAGATCGCTTAGGAGATTGCGAGTTCGAGTTTGGGTTTGGTAAGGGAATGAATTTTGGGAGCTGATGTGGATCGAACTCTAGTTGCATATCATGGATATGTGCATTCTCCCACTTTTCGGAGCTTCAACTCACTCCACAAAAATGTTGTCTATGCATTTCATTTAACCAACCAAGAGAGGATTCTAATGGTGCTACATATTTAGCTGGCATAGAACTGGGATTCTCTAATAGAAATTGTTGAGAATTGAATCCTAGATTGCACACACAGGTTTGTTTGCCACGTTGGGCTCTAGAACCAACAACACAAACAACGACCCACGAGAGATCTAGATATGGCTCTTGAGTTGATGCTTGCACCGAAAGTCCAAAAAACTAAGGAGAATCACACTTTCCTCATCCACCTTTGAATGAAAGAATACTTTCATTTCTGTCACATAGATCTATTGTTGCACATTTTTGGCATGATCTTGAGATTGGAGCTTGAGCTCCTTGTAGAGAAAGAAATCCCTGTTGTGTTGAAATCACTCTGGGCAGATGGGGATTATGCAAACAGACAAATTTGTACAACAAATCTATAATATATCTTGGAAATACAACATATCTATGCAAGCGATTTGTGATTTTTCGAGGTATTGAAAAGAAACTATCTCAGGCAATTGAAAGGTAGTCAAGATGATTCTTTAAAGACTTGGAATGTTCCTTGCAAAAATATTGACAAACCAAAGGTCTTACTTGTTTGTGTTGATTTGATATGTCATGTCCATAACCTTTATTTACCCAATGGATTCACCATGATATCTCACGTGCAAGATGTAATCAAATATGACCAATTAAATCAACAAGAAACCAAGAGAATTATGACCTTGTCTGATAGTGCATGTCCAAATTGATGTAAATCTGCAATTTTGTTGATGTAGACAACATTGCTATTTTTTTTCTTTCATGGATCACTACCATAAAACAGTTGCATAGCAGCTCCAACACTTTATCATTGGCTCTTAAATGGCCTTCCATGGAACACTACCGTTGAATTACTAGGCCCTTAATACTAAAGGAGCTTTGATACCATGATAAAATATAGAAAAGAAAATGACGGAAAATACTTAAGCCAACTCAATTGTATTCACTCCAATACTATAAATATATAGTACAATGGATAATGGCACCTCATAGAGAGATTTGCTCTAGATCCTAAAAACTTGCATGGTGATTAGGTTAGGCAATCCTAACTAACTCACTTTGTCAACATTTGAGGATAAATCACTATAATGCTAAATGAGTAATACAATTAAAGGTGACATGAAGACTTAGTGATTGGTCAAATAAGTCATAGGCTAACAATGGGGGATACGTTGTAAACCATGAACCTGGATCCACATGAATATAGTGTGATCATTTGAAGCCACTATGGAGACTCTACTCTGGAGCGAGTCATTGACCAAACATGCAACACACCTTGAACCTTGAATACTGCGTGAGCTCCGTGTCTCCTTTATACAGACTGATAGGTGGTGATTTATTGGGTATACCGAGTTCTCAGGAGTCTTGATATAAAATATAATATCCGATGATCTAAGATCATCGTAAGTCAAATCTAGCGAACAAAATATTCCATTGTAATTCTAGCACCCAATAGAGATCCTTGATGGCCCAACTCCCACTTGACAAGGGCTTCATTTGATTGGTCTGGTTCAGGTGCACCTTGGGAACGAGGAGTCCTCATTGACCGCTCTAAGTTCTTTGATAACAACCCACTTATCCGCTTTCATAATTGTGACAACTCGTTCTTGGGATTATTTGATCTCTTAAACTTGTGATCTCGTAAGATCGACATCGAGGAAAATCCTTTGGGGGAGTGAAAAAAGATTTTGCTTAGCTTGAAGGTATTGTAATCTATCCCTCGAGGATGGAAAACAGAGGAAACGTGTGGAATCGGTGGCAAACGACATGCTCTCAGGAGTCAACTTAGGGATGTGCAAAGTATCTGGAAGAAAACAGACACTTGTTTACATTGGATCTAGAGAAGGAGACAAAGATGACGAGAATCCTCCCACTTTCAAGGTTAACTCTTAAGTTGGCCTGGACTGCTCCTCTAGGAGTTTTAATTGGACAACTTCTTTGACCTCTGGATTGAGGGGTGTGGTGCCCCTACCCCACCACTTGAATCCAAGAGTTGAGGTTTCTGGTTGAGTCTTAGCGTCTTGCTTGAACAAGGCGTGCTGGGAACAAATTTTGTTTTCCTTATATTTGAGATCTAGGGTTTTTAGGAGGGTGAAGATTTTCTTGATTCTTGGTATCATTAAGGTGTCGTTTCAAGATTAAGTTCTCGGATTCAATTTCTGCAACTCTATTGGTGAGTGTATAGACCACTACTTGTAATTATAGGTTTGATAATTCCATGATTTCCAATCTTTTAATCAGTCTTGAATACCATTGTCCATTGTATTGCGGGTGCTGCCACCTGAATCATGTGAATTTGATTATGAAATTATCCCTATCATTGCCTTTATGTTGGTGCCCCACCACCAATGTGGTTTGTCATCCCACCCTTTGACTAGGGTGCTGAAAAAGAGGAGGGATCTATGTTTGCATGCAAAAAGGGAAAGGGGTTAATAGCTTGCAAGGGAGACATCGAAATGGACAGATGTTCTGGTTGTAAGGGTATTAGGACAAGGCATCTGAAACCCTTGGAAACCCTGTGGTCAAACCCCTAGCCCTCACGAATTGATTGTTTGCTAGCCTGCGAAAAGATTGGAGCCGACATCTAGAAACCCTTGAATTGAGACTTTGTCAATCTTGGAGTGGACAACCTAAAACATTGATTGAGACAAGAAACTTCTGCACATAAGATTAAGTGTGTTGGTGGTTCAATGGCTAAATGGCTCGATGCACAGATGGATGACAACTCCTTAAATGTCTACTCGAATTTACTGAACTCAATTATATGGAGAAACATTCATTATAAGTTTTGAGTTACATAAAACTAAATTTCTGAAGATGTAATTAATACACTTGGACATAATACATAAACATTGAACCTAAAAAATATATGGGTAGACAACGATCATAGTTGAATTCCTCTTCCAAATTTCTCTATGTTATTGCTAAATCAACTCCAAACAAGATTTAACTTGTCAAGGATGATTTTCTTTAGCTCTAAACAAACAATGTGTATGTTTTGAAAAGTGAAATGACGTAAGAAGGTAAGGGGTAGGAAGGAGGTTTAATTAGTTTTGGTTGTTTCGTAGCTTTTCCTCATTGCATTTATGTTTAGGCCACATTGACGTGTTGGCATGCTTGCTCCAAAGTGACTCAATTGTGTCACTCTCTAACTCTGCCGAGTCATTGTCCAAGTTTGCGAAGTCACTCTCATATTAGTTGAGTCAACTATTTGGGGTTTGACTCAACCAAGATAGAGGTTGGATCAACCAAGCCAAACTGAGTGGGTTGTCGACTCAAATTCTAGTTGAGCCAACAATTGACTTACATTGATTTTCTCAAAAAATTGAGTCAAACTAAGCAAGTCGATATCACTTAATCAATATTGATAGCAGTGCTTTGGCCACATCGACTATTTGCGGAGACCATACAAGTCCAATATGCCATTTACATGTGTAGGATTGTATATGATTCATCGAAAACCTATTTACATTGTTCCTCATTATCGCAATGACCTAATCAGTGGCCAACACAACGTCTTGAGAAAGCCCACAAGTATTTGTTAGGTGGACAATAGTGATTGTCTTGGTTGAGTTTCTCTCTATCTAAAAATGAAGCTTAGATAGTATTAGGTTGACAACTTAGAAGTCATCAAGCCTTTTTAGATAACCTAAACCTCACCCGCAATGGATGTATTTATATTGACCAAGCTAGCTCATTTGGTTTCACAACACTTGTCAGCCCTAGGAAGGTTGACCCACACATTACTACTACTAGTGAATGACTTGTGGGACAACTTTAGAAATGGAGGCTATGTATGAGGTTTGTTTTGAGCAGATGCACAAAAGATTTATAGACAAAGAAATGAAGGATATATGGGAAGCAGTGAAAAACTTGAATCCACGAAGGAAAAACATGAATCCCCCTTCAAAGCAACCACCACTGTATTGGATCCTATATCCAAGGTGGAGTTTGGGCTTTGTGGAAAGAATTTAAAGGTTTAAGAACAACAATAGATGATCTACAATTAAGCAATTGTATCAGCCTAAGTACAATTTAGAACTTGGAGTCCAAGTGAGGAAAATCCAAGCTAGACAATCAACAACTCACAATACAAAAGCGAAGCAAGCAAGGAGCCATCCAAACCTTGGAAATGCGCCTCAAAAACATTGAGTTGGAAAACCAACACCTTACAAAACACATAGAACAAATGGAAGAACAATCTTGAAAAGAGAGGGGGCCATGTTTGGATGAGGGAGAGATCAGATTGAAAAACGTTGGTAATTGAGAAAATGAAGACATTGGTAGTTAGTTCCAAAGAGGCAGAAAGTGAATCCAGAACAACTCAAAAAATACCTAAACTTGGGCAGAGATAGCAAGTATTCAGCTGGGGGATGTTGGGGAAAACAAGATGGTTATACCATAGGAGGTTAGGTACATAATCCTTGGAAGAACATGCTCAAAGAGTAGGGCCAAGAACATTATCATTAAAGGAGTGGAGGAGAAAACAATGTCGATGATAACTGTGTGCTTATTGAAAGATCTTAGAAGGTACACATACACAACAATGTCAACATAAAGGTTTGAAAGATTGCAAGGCCAAGGAGGTAGAGAAAGATTGTTGAAGGTCAGAATTTGGAATGAGTGGGACAAAGCTTAAATCTCAATAGAAAGAACCTGACTTGGTTCATTAATGAGGACCTCACACCCATCGAGCAAGAGGAATGACAAAAGGAGTGGGCCTTAGTGAAGGAATCAAGGAAACAAGGAAAGTGGGTTGTCCTTTGGAGCGACAAAGCTAACATCAAAGAGTTTAGAGGCACAAGCTATAATTCAGAGGATGTAGCACATGTGATTCGTGGATAGCTGAAAGTAATGGTATGGAATTGCAGGGGCTATCCTTGGAGAATGGGTCACGATTCGGGGCATACCAGTAAAGGATAAAACGTTATAGCCCTAGTTGAAACTTCTGAGCATGAATTACACAAGATTTAGGAAGCTTAGGGATACAAATATGGTTAGTCCGAAACCATGAGTAACCATAAAGGTCTTGGGGACAGTGCATGCATCATAAAGGAGTTACAAAACAACATAAATTTGAAGAAAATCAACAGAAACAAACAATATATTTGGCCTCAAATACAATAGAGAAACATTAGCACCTTCCTATTTCACCCCTTAGAAATCATAGTTCTATAGGAAACTGAATAGTGAGGAGCTGTACCCCCCCTCCTAGGTAACATCTCAGATTTTAAGGAAAGGGCAGACATAACGCTAAGTAGAGGACTTGGGGAGAATGTGGAACATACGAATTGTAAGTTTTTAATTTTATGCACACACCCCTTATGGTTAACTAAAGATAATGAAGTTTAGAAAATGGAGTCGAAGAATGGCAACAAGGAAGTCATGGACTTTGGCGAAGAGATTCTACACTTATGCAATGCACATTACATCATTAAATGTAGTGTTCTTGAGCATTGGAAGGGGTTGAAGAGACACATGTTACACACATAATGGTCAAATTGTGGACTTCAATGATTTCAACACACTGAATGGATAAAAGTGAAGAATATGGAGAAAAAAGTGAAGAAGCAAGCTGAAAAAAAGAGCAAAAGAGCCTACGGGCAAGTTAACATCTGAAGCACTCCACCATCGACCATTGCGTCAGATCGAGCACATTATAGAAAATATTTGGCACAACAAAGATAGTGAACTATGATGTTATTTTTTCAATTTCAAAAAGGCCTTTGACATTATCTAGAGAGAAACTATGGGACAGTTTGGTGGAAATGGGGGTCTCAAACGAATGGAGAGAAGTGATACACATGGTAAATGAGCAGGGGAAGGCTAAAATCAAGACTTTAGCGAGTCTTTTAGAGAGCTTCAACAAAACTAGAAGAGTGGATAAACAGGGAAAGCAGGGTGGGGGTTAGCATAACAAGGTTCATCATAAAGACTTTGTTATATATAGAGAATATGACACTAAAAAGTAGGACACTATGGAGACTATATGATCACCTAAATGCCTTAGAGTCCTTTTGCATGGATACTGGGGTGAATGTGCCCATGAACAAAACTAAGATAGTTGTGTTCTGACTCAAAAGAACAACAGAGCAATGAGAAACTAAGATAGTTGTGTTCTGACTCAAAAGAACAACAGAGCAATGAGAAATTAGCTTTGGAGACGAGAACCACTAGAGATAACCCAAAACAAGTCCCCGTGGTTAGATTTCAATGAGAAGCTAAGTTGGAACACATGCACAAGGACAAGACACTTAGCAAGCCATTTAGTGAGAAACAAAAACTTTGAAACAGTTGAAAGGGCATGTCCAATAGAGGATATGTGAGGGACATACATACGCATAGATCCACAGATGCATGGATCTAAGAGATGGGTTAGGGCAGATCCAGTAACACAGGTAATTGGTGTTAGCTTATAATGCTACATATTTCTAATCTTGTTTTGCATGATCAACTTATAACAGGCTTTTAGCATTTTTTCCACGTACATCTTTAAGTATGTAATATTCTCTGATTGAAATTGAAAACCAATAGTGATGTATATAAGTCAGAATAACTAACCTTACCTCACTTCAAATTTAGTCATTTCTTTAGAGTGACCATACAAAGAATGAATGTTGGGAAAATATAAGATTAATAAAATACAGAAACTATCCACCTATTTTTAAGTAATAGAAGACATCTTATGGAATAATGCTGCCATAGTAATTATATATATATATTCCCAAAATACAAAATCATTTATGAATTGAATGACAACGGACTAGCAAGCCACACAGGAAGAAACAAATCTTCTGAAACAACAAAAAGACATGTCTAGTAGAGGATATGTAAGGAATATACATAAATAAATACATAGATATATATGGACATAGATGTATGGATCTAAGAGAGAAGGGGAGGGTGGATCCAGTAACATAGGTAACTGGTGTTAGCTTGTAATGCTACATATTTCTGAACTTGTTTTGCAGGATCACCCTAAACTGGTTTTTACCTATTTGCCACAGTTTTAGGTATGTAGCACTGCCTGTTTGAAACTGAAAAGCAGCAGCAATGTATATACATCAAAATAACTAACCTCACCTCCCTTGTAAATATAGTCGTTTATAGTGGTCATACAAAGAAGATTTTGCATCCAATATTGATCTTGTTTTAGTTAACCTGGTTTTTCTTTTATTTATTTGGTTGCAAATTATCTTCCAAATATCCAAAGCTTGGGTATGCTCTGGTCTGTTTGCCTAAAGTTCCCTCTTCCATGATGAACCGATTGATGGTACATACTTTCACATGTGGGTGCAATATTGATCTTGTCTTAGTTAATTTAGTTTTCTTTTATTTATTTGGTTGCAGATTATCTTCCGAATATAAACTTGCATATTCAAAATGACATTTTTCTTTGAACATATTTGTTGGTTTCAATTTTTTTTTCGGTTATTTTATGATCACTATATCTGTTTGGTTTAACGCCTTTATTAGGTAATGTATAATGTAATAATCTGATAATCCAACGATTTCTTAATGTACAAGAGTTATTAATGAATGGCAGGAAAATTATAATAATCTAGAGAGAACTCTAGCTGAGGTGCACAAGAAACTTGCAGCATCGGAAGATGATTTATTTGTTGCAAATAAAGAGAGAAAAACTTTGGCTTCCGAGTTGGAAGTTGCCTCCGTGAAACTGAAGTCAACATGCTTGGAGTTAAAGTCACTTCAGGAAAAATATGCTGCATTGGTATGTAGTTGATGTTCTTTAGTTTTAGTAGTTTTTGTGGCCATGTATGCCTTCTGGTAGTTAGTTGCATCTTTGGCCAGAAATCGAATGAAGATTTCTTGTTTAAGGTTACTAAAGACTGTCCTATGTTTGCTTTTTTAAAATCTGCTTTCCTATTCTCCTTGATCTTGTTTAACAACATGAGCTGAAGTTTTGTGCTGCTATAGGCCTGAATGAAACTAAATGCGTTTATTTTGATTTATGATATTATTTGCCTTACCATGCAGACTGAACAATTATATGAACGTCAAACGATCTGCAAACAGATAGAACATTCAGAAATTATCATATTGAAGGAAAAAGAAGAGATGGCTATGGTAGGTTTGAAATATATCAGATGACAGGGTTATGGTTCGTTTTTCTGTCATTCTTTTTTAACAGTTGTTCGATCTGTATCCGATTTCTCTTCTAATTTCTATTTCATGTTGAACAACACAGCAATTTATGGATGCCTCTTTTCAATTGTAGGAGRAAAAGGCTGTTTCCGGTGCTAGAGAGAAGGCAGTTCAAGAGGCAGTAAAAGAGGAAGAACATAAAGAATATTTGCAAAACATGCTTAGAGTTGACATATTGGCATCTGTTAGTGCCTTCATGAAATATGTTATCTCGCTGAGTTGTTTGTTTATTATATTTTTGTTCTTCTCTACATGAGACTATTAGAGGATCACCTCCTCTTCAGATGCCCCATTTATTATGAGATTTGGTGGAGGTTCCGCTGTCTTTACAGAGATTAGGATGGGTCCCTCTATACGTTCGTTCAGTACAGAGATCAAAGGTGTCTAGCTCTTTTTATGAGGGAGGGCCATCGTTTTGGATTTTTCAGGTCTTGCGTGCCCCCGTCTCCTTCCCGCCTGGTTTGGATTCTTGCAGGAGGATTACCTCCTTCCCGCCTGGCTTGGATTCTTGCAGGAGGATTACCTCCTTCCCGGTTGTTCAGTCTAATCAGAGATGGAAGCGACAATTAGGGATTCAGAGTTCAGCGATCAGATTGGTGAGGCCCCTGACCTCTTCCCGACCCCCTTGGGGTGTCGTTTAGAGAGACTTTTGGTGAGGTTCCCATCCTAGAACCCGGGTTAGATGTTATAGGACCAACAGAAAGTGCAATGCTAGGAGATCTGAGTCAGAGTCAGACCAGTGCCCACGCTTCATCGAGCAGGCATTCATTGATTCAGAGTTTCATCTTCCTGTGCTGGAGTGCTAGGAGTGATGGGCCCCTCGCTTTAGCGCTCACCCTAGGATTCTGCCCAGGATTACGCAGTAGGGGCCCTTCAGTCTTTCGGTGATTCTCCGTCTACCCTCATCAGAGAGTGCATTTGGCACTTTACATTTGGTTGAGAACTTGGAGGAGACTTCCGCTCCTTCTCTTTCGATCTTGGCCTCCAGCACTGGTGCCACTTAATACATACTCATTTTTTATGGTGTTCTCACTCTTGGATTCATTTCTTTTCATGTATCTGTCCTGGTCCTGTCTTGGACCAGCTGTATAGTTTTGTGGATCTTTGCTTTTCACTTTTTGATCTTTTATCTATATTTATTTATTTATAGCTGTTGGCTTAGCTATAGGAATTGCAATGGCACTCGCGCTTGTCTGATACTGATGTAACTCTTTTTCTCATAGACGTACTTTCGTGTTCATTCATTGGACATAAACCATAAATAAAAGCATAGTACGAATATTTGAATATGAATATGGAGTTAAATACGATTTGGTACAGAAAAATTACGTCGTGGAAACAACCCAGTACGCTTCCAATATAGAAGTATGCATCTTATAGATATGAAAAATATTCATTTTCTTCTAAATATGAGAAGAACTCCATTCCAGTCTCTAGAAGAACTCCATTCCAGTCTCTAAATAAGAAAAAACAATTCATGCTTTGAAAATATTGCTATTTAATTTATTTGCAAGTGTTTTTAAGTTTTTGTTTTGTTTATAAATGAATAGTTTTAAAGTTCTTAAGCTTTTTACAATATCAAAGACATGAACTATATTATCAAAGATAATATAAAAATATGTTGACCGAGTTTTTGTTTTGTTTATAAATGAATAGTTTTAAAGTTCTTAGGCTTTTTTTTGGGTTTACCGGTAGACAATATCAAAGACATGAAGTATATTATCAAAGATAAAATAATAAAATGTTGACCTAGTTTTTGTTTTGTTTATAAATGAATAGTTTTAAAGTTCTCAGTTTTTTTTGGGTTTACTGGTAGAAAATATCAAAGACATGAAGTATATTATCAAAGATAATATAAAAGTATATTGACCGTAACATATCCAAACAATACGAAAAAGTTGTTGAATTTAGTATTGCTGCTGAATTTCCACATAGCAGCAACGACATGAAATATATTATCAAAGATAATAAAATATATGTTGACTTTACTGTCAGGGTAGGAATTTCAAACCAAACAGACCATCAAATTGGATGGTTTTGATAACTTCGGTGCGAGCAACCGGTGCGAGCAACGACATGAGATATATTATCAAAGATATTAAAAAATATGTTGATTTTACCGTCAGGGTAGGAATTTCAAACCAAACAGGCCATCAAATTGGATGGTTTTGATAGCTCCGGTGCCAGTTTTCACGGTTTTAAAAATTGGATGGTTTTGATAACTCCGGTGTCAGTTTTCACGGTTTTAAAGAAGAAAGTTGATGGCCATGATATATTTTTAACCGTAAAATATGGGAAAATTACTATGTAACGAGCAATTTAACAATCTGGCAGTCAAATTCCATCCGTGCTTACCATAGCTCTACTATATGAAAAATTTGTGGAATTTACTAAAGCTGCCAACTGTCCGTACAACAAAGACCAGTGGCTGAATCTTGCTACAACGAATAACATGATATTTTCTATGTTTTTTTTTTTTTATGAAATTTCAAAACATCGTTTTATGAACTTTCTATTTCTACTCTCGAAGGACCTTTTCCTCCATTCTTGACTTCATTATTCTATTGAGTCGTTCCTATGGCATGTAGACTCAAATGCCACCATCATTTTTGACATGCTCGACTTATGACACATTATTTATAGAAGGATATTTAAAATATCATTTTCTTTTAATTTCCTTTAATATGTGGTGAGCTTGGCATCTAATCGGTTTTAGAACTTAGTAACCTTGGAGCCTGCACCAGCTCATCTGCGGAATCTCTTATCCATGATCCAATCACAACTAAGTTTAAAATGGTGTTTCTATGAATTGAATTTGAGTATTTTTGCACCAGATCGTGGAATAACTACGATGTTGGTTGTAATGCTTGGTGTTTTTCTTGTTTTTTCTGTTGATCATCTTCAACAATAAGATGAAATGATTTCCGTAGAGCGTGGCAATAGCTGACACAATTTTATGCCGACTAAAATGACTACCAAGCTAGTTTATAACGATGTAACAAATAAACATATTTGGAAAAAATCGTGTTCACAATATTACAAGGGTTTTGTCTTAAAAAATTGAAAGTATTTCATACCAATGAGCACTCTTAATTTTTAAATTATTAATTATTATGGCATTTTTTTTTTCCCAATTGAGAAAAGAGAAAATCATAGCAATAATTCATATATTGGATTAGAGTCTTGAAATAGTCATAGCAATCATCAATATATTGGATTAGAGTCTTGAAATAATCATAAATATATTGGATTAGAGTCTTGAAATAATCATAATAATCATAGCAATTTTGAGATGGCGACCATTTTTATATAAAGATAGATTATATGTTTATGTTTGATTTGATTGATTGAGTTAAAGTAATTGAGGTTTAAAGGAATCTTGGATTTGAAAATTAGGTTGTGATTCAAAATAAGAGGGCATTGTTTAAAGAATTAGTTTTTTATAGGGTGATAATGTTTTGGTGCATTCCATTATCCTCTTGTTCATACAATGTAGAGTTTTAGTATAACATTTTAATTTTTTTTTTGTCGAAATATATAATTGTGGTGAAGTGTTCTTTTGCTTTCTAGTTTCTTTTGATGTGATTTATGCATTGATCATATCTTTTTTATGAAAAATCATGGAATCAAATTTGAATATTTTCTTTCTCATAATTTTTTTGAATCAAATTTGAACATTATCTTTCTCATGGAAATTGATGGAATTGAATTGAAACTATTAGGTAACTTTTTGGTATATTTTTGGATTTGGTACATAGGCTAGAGAATTCTTGGAGTCTAAACAAAGTCACTAGACTCTACTTGACAGAAGTAAATTGCTCCCTAACTTCATAGTATATTCTTGGATTTTGGTACATAGGCTAGAACTTTGCATGGCATTGAATGATAACCCACCAGGTCTTATTTTACCACAGGTGCAAAGTTCAACTAACTCTGCAGGCAACTATGAACACTCAAGTTGCTCTTGAATTCTTTTATTGGCCCAAGTTTGATCTCTAGTTCAAAATCCCAATCAAATAACTCTTTGGACACTCTGTTTATCAATAGGACCGAGTATTATGACTCACTTATTCACTTTAAACGCTTCTCCCTTGTTACTAATCTCCCTTTTTTTAAAAACAGAGTTTTTATTCATCTGGCCTAAGCTCCCTTCTTCCATGCGATTGTGCACTTGTAACCTAGCGCCAAGTCCCATTCCTTGACTTGTTATTTTGACCTTGGTCTTAGGGTGCCGACTCTTAGCATGCACATGACCGAGTTGGCGGGTTGGTGCTTTCCTACCAACACTTTCAACCCTACAACCTTTACTAACATTCTAGTTCGATCTATCAGAACCTTCACTACTGCGTCAAAACCTGGACAACCATGTGTCATCTCTTGAACAGTCGTGCACGTCAGCTGATGTATATTGGTATCGGGTATACCGAGATGTGTTGAAATAATGTAATTGCAAAGAGTATTATTATTATTGATATATTATTTATAGGATTAATCTCCATTGTGGATTAATCATGTCGGTAATTGTATTAGGACCAAATCCCCTTTTGCGGATTGGTCAACAGACAATTGTAATAGGCAGAATAAGAAGTCGGCCCCAAGAGTTATTATTGAGACCCAGAAATATAA